>JAXIVJ010003639.1:0-40000 GCA_036785665.1 Chirona hameri | reverse complement strand
TGAAAAGTGAAACACGCTCAGCGGGCAGAAGAGGCGGGACACAGTATAGAAGAGAACTGGGAGTTTGAAACCTGAACTGAGGTTGTAGAGAAGATGTGAGAGGCGCAAGGAAATGAGAAGGATATAGTGGAAGAGAAGAGAATGACACTAATGCTACTGTTGGGTGAGATGGAATGCAGTAATGTGTCAGCAGATCATTTTCCTCAGTAGTTAGGAATATATTTGGTGGGTTTTCTACGCTGTACGCGTGTTTTGGGTCGAGGATTAAGTCTTGTTCATCATTTTGTGTGTAGGAGAGGGGTTGATCGTTTCCTTATGTGGTTCTTCATGTGACATTCATTCATACTTCTACACAGAGACATATTTAATTATTGGAAGCCCTGCGATTACCTGAATTCACTGCAACAGTTACACTACTCGGTTGCAACAGTTACGCTACTCGGTGTTCTCATTGTAAATTGAGCCGTCTTAGTGTTCACTGTTTAATTTACCGTCCTATGACTTTGGATCCTGCACTTACCGGCCTGAGCCGTTCACATTTGCGTTGCCTTTTCTGTCCTGGCCGTGGGCTGACTTCGCTGCACCCTCGGCAGAGTCTGTCCAGGAGTGCCTCGAGCACTACTTCACACGCAACCAGCAAGGCAAGCTCTGTTCCCGGCCTGTCATTTGTCCCACCTCGTCCTGTCTCTGTCCTGTCCCTGTCCTGTCTCTGTCCCTGTCTCTGTCCCTGCCCCTGTCCCTGTCCCTGTCCCTGTCCCTGTCCCTGTTCTGTCCCTGTCCTGTCCCTGTCCTGTCCCTGTCCCTGCCCCTGCCCTGTCCTGTCCCTGTCCTGTCCCTGTCCTGTCCCTGTCCTGTCCCTGTCCTGTCCCTGTCCTGTCCCTGTCCTGTCCCTGTCCTGTCCCTGTCCTGTCCCTGTCCTGTCCCTGTCCCTGTCCTGTCCCTGTCCTGTCCCTGTCCTGTCCCTGTCCTGTCCCTGTCCCTGTCCTGTCCCTGTCCTGTCCTGTCCCTGTCCTGTCCCTGTCCTGTCCCTGTCCTGTCCCTGTCCCTGTCCCTGTCCTGTCCCTGTCCTGTCCCTGTCCTGTCCCTGTCCTGTCCTGTCCTGTCCCTGTCCTGTCCCTGTCCCTGTCCCTGTCCTGTCCCTGTCCTGTCCCTGTCCTGTCCCTGTCCCTGTCCTGTCCCTGTCCCTGTCCCTGTCCTGTCCCTGTCATGTCCCTGTCATGTCCTGTCCTGTCCCTGTCCTGTCCCTGTCCTGTCCCTGTCCTGTCCCTGTCCTGTCCCTGTCCTGTCCCTGTCCTGTCCCTGTCCCTGTCCTGTCCCTGTCCTGTCCCTGTCCTGTCCCTGTCCTGTCCCTGTCCTGTCCCTGTCCTGTCCCTGTCCCTGTCCCTGTCCTGTCCTGTCCCTGTCCTGTCCCTGTCCTGTCCCTGTCCTGTCCCTGTCCTGTCCCTGTCCTGTCCCTGTCCCTGTCCTGTCCCTGTCCTGTCCCTGTCCTGTCCCTGTCCTGTACCTGTCCTGTACCTGTCCTGTCCCTGTCCTGTCCTGTCCCTGTCCCTGTCCTGTCCCTGTCCTGTCCCTGTCCTGTCCCTGTCCTGTCCCTGTCCTGTCTCTGTCCTGTCTCTGTCCTGTTTCTGTCCTGTTTCTGTCCTGCCTCTGTCCTGTCCTGTCTCTGTCTTGGCTCTGTCCTGTCCCTGTCCTGTCTCTGTCCTGTCTCTGTCCTGTCTCTGTCCTGTCTCTGTCCTGTCTCTGTCCTGTCTCTGTCCTGTCTCTGTCCTGTCTCTGTCCTGTCTCTGTCCTGTCTCTGTCCTGTCTCTGTCCTGTCTCTGTCCTGTCTCTGTCCTGTCTCTGTCCTGTCTCTGTCCTGTCTCTGTCCTGTCTCTGTCCTGTCTCTGTCCTGTCTCTGTCCTGTCTCTGTCCTGTCTCTGTCCTGTCTCTGTCCTGTCTCTGTCCTGGCTCTGTCCTGGCTCTGTCCTGGCTCTGTCCTGGCTCTGTCCTGGCTCTGTCCTGGCTCTGTCCTGGCTCTGTCCTGGCTCTGTCCTGGCTCTGTCCTGGCTCTGTCCTGGCTCTGTCCTGGCTCTGTCCTGGCTCTGTCCTGGCTCTGTCCTGGCTCTGTCCTGGCTCTGTCCTGGCTCTGTCCTGGCTCTGTCCTGGCTCTGTCCTGGCTCTGTCCTGGCTCTGTCCTGGCTCTGTCCTGGCTCTGTCCTGGCTCTGTCCTGTCTCTGTCCTGTCTCTGTCCTGTCTCTGTCCTGTCTCTGTCCTGTCTCTGTCCTGTCTCTGTCCTGTCTCTGTCCTGGCTCTGTCCTTTCTCTGTCCTGTCTCTGTCCTGTCTATGGCACGTCCCATCCTGCCTATGTCCTCACCTATCCGGTGTCCTACCCCGTGTCTTGTCCCGTCTTGTCCCGTCTTGTCCCGTCTTGTCCCGTCTTGTCCCGTCTTGTCCTAACCTGCCCAGTGTCTTGTCCCGTCTTGTCCTAACCTGCCCCGTGTCTTGTCCCGTCTTGTCCTAACCTGCCCCGTGTCTTGTCCCGTCTTGTCCTGCGCCCTGTCCCGTCCTGTCTCTGTCCTTACCTGCCCTGTGCCCTGTCTGTCCTAACCTGCCCCGTGTCTTGTCCCGTCTTGTCATGCGCCCTGTCCCGTCCTGTCTCTGTCCTTACCTGCCCTGTGCCCTGTCTGTCCTAACCTGCCCTGTGTCTTGTCCCGTCTTGTCCTAACCTGCCCCGTGTCTTGTCCCGTCTTGTCCTGTGCCCTATCCCATCCTGTCTCTGTCCTTACCTGCCCTGTGCCCCGTGTCTTGTCCCGTCTTGCCCTGCGCCCTATCCCATCCTGTCTCTGTCCTTACCTGCCCTGTGCCCCGTGTCTTGTCCCGTCTTGTCCTGTGCCCTATCCCATCCTGTCTCTGTCCTTACCTGCCCTGTGCCCCGTGTCTTGTCCCGTCTTGTCCTGCGCCCTGTCCCGTCCTGTCTCTGTCCTTACCTGCCCTGTGCCCCGTGTCTTGTCCCGTCTTGTCCTGCGCCCTGTCCCGTCCTGTCTCTGTCCTTACCTGCCCTGTGCCCCGTGTCTTGTCCCGTCTTGTCCTGTGCCCTATCCCATCCTGTCTCTGTCCTTACCTGTCTCTGTCCTTACCTGCCCTGTGCCCCGTGTCTTGTCCCGTCTTGTCCTGCGCCCTGTCCCGTCCTGTCTCTGTCCTTACCTGTCTCTGTCCTTACCTGCCCTGTGCCCCGTGTCTTGTCCCGTCTTGTCCTGCGCCCTGTCCCGTCCTGTCTGTCCTAACCTGTCCTGTGCCCCGTGTCTTGTCCCGTCTTGTCCTGCGCCCTGTCCCGTCCTGTCTCTGTCCTTACCTGCCCTGTGCCCCGTGTCTTGTCCCGTCTTGTCCTGCGCCCTGTCCCATCCTGTCTCTGTCCTTACCTGCCCTGTGCCCCGTGTCTTGTCCCGTCTTGTCCTGTGCCCTATCCCATCCTGTCTCTGTCCTTACCTGTCTCTGTCCTTACCTGCCCTGTGCCCCGTGTCTTGTCCCGTCTTGTCCTGCGCCCTGTCCCGTCCTGTCTCTGTCCTTACCTGTCTCTGTCCTTACCTGCCCTGTGCCCCGTGTCTTGTCCCGTCTTGTCCTGTGCCCTATCCCATCCTGTCTCTGTCCTTACCTGTCTCTGTCCTTACCTGCCCTGTGCCCCGTGTCTTGTCCCGTCTTGTCCTGCGCCCTGTCCCATCCTGTCTCTGTCCTTACCTGCCCTGTGCCCCGTGTCTTGTCCCGTCTTGTCCTGCGCCCTGTCCCATCCTGTCTCTGTCCTTACCTGCCCTGTGCCCCGTGTCTTGTCCCGTCTTGTCCTGTGCCCTATCCCATCCTGTCTCTGTCCTTACCTGCCCTGTGCCCCGTGTCTTGTCCCGTCTTGTCCTGCGCCCTGTCCCGTCCTGTCTGTCCTAACCTGTCCTGTGCCCCGTGTCTTGTCCCGTCTTGTCCTGCGCCCTGTCCCATCCTGTATCTGTCCTTACCTGCCCTGTGCCCCGTGTCTTGTCCCGTCTTGTCCTGCGCCCTGTCCCGTCCTGTCTGTCCTAACCTGTCCTGTGCCCCGTGTCTTGTCCCGTCTTGTCCTGCGCCCTGTCCCGTCCTGTCTCTGTCCTTACCTGCCCTGTGCCCCGTGTCTTGTCCCGTCTTGTCCTGTCCCCTGTCCCGTCCTGTCTCTGTCCTTACCTGTCTCTGTCCTTACCTGCCCTGTGCCCCGTGTCTTGTCCCGTCTTGTCCTGCGCCCTGTCCCGTCCTGTCTCTGTCCTTACCTGTCCTGTGCCCTGTCCCATCCTGTCTCTGTCCTGTGCCCGGTTCCATCCTGTCTCTGTCCTTACCTGTCCTGTACCTTGTCTGTCCTTACCTGCCCTGTGCCCTGTCTGTCCCAACCTGTCTCTGTCCTTACCTGCCCTGTGCCGTGTCTGTTCCAACCTGTCCCGTCTTGTCCTGTCCCCTGTCCCGTCCTGTCCCCTGTCCCGTCCTGTCCCCTGTCCCGTCCTGTCTCTGTCCTTACCTGTCTCTGTCCTTACCTGCCCTGTGCCCCGTGTCTTGTCCCGTCTTGTCCTGCGCCCTGTCCCGTCCTGTCTCTGTCCTTACCTGTCCTGTGCCCTGTCCCATCCTGTCTCTGTCCTGTGCCCGGTTCCATCCTGTCTCTGTCCTTACCTGTCCTGTACCTTGTCTGTCCTTACCTGCCCTGTGCCCTGTCTGTCCCAACCTGTCTCTGTCCTTACCTGCCCTGTGCCGTGTCTGTTCCAACCTGTCCCGTCTTGTCCTGTCCCCTGTCCCGTCCTGTCCCCTGTCCCGTCCTGTCTCTGTCCTTACCTGCCCTGTGCCCCGTGTCTTGTCCCGTCTTGTCCTGCGCCCTGTCCCGTCCTGTCTGTCCTAACCTGTCCTGTGCCCTGTCCCATCCTGTCTGTCCTGTGCCCGGTTCCATCCTGTCTCTGTCCTTACATGTCCTGTACCTTGTTCGTCCTAACATGTGGCGAATATGCGGTGTGGTGAAAATACATACGCAACTATCTCGAAGTAGTGTAGCTAAATATGATTCCTATTTCACTACTCATTTGATATTTCAGCTACTTCGTTACTTACGTGTGGCCGAACTACGTTGGGCCACGCGGCGGTAAAATGTTTATCTGCCTTATTGTCGTGTCTGTGTCTGCCCCGACAGAGTCGGTCCAGGAGTCGCTGGAGCGGCGGTTCGGCCGCGTCGGTGGCAAGATTCCCATCACGCCCTCGGCGTCCTTCCAGAAGAGAATCGCCGTGAGTAGTGGGTGGATAGAGTACGAACCGGCGTCAGTGGGCGGGCCGGCACAACAATCACCTGCTTCTATGTGTCGTTTAATGAAGGTCAATACCCAACTATCTTAACACCCAAACATATCTATATCAACTTCAGACGTATGGTGTCTAATATATGTGTAGTATTTAATTGTCTGCTGCACATGCCGTGCTGTGTGATTGCTCCGCGGACACGTCCGTCCGGCGCGGCCGCCGACTGACGACTGAACGCTGCACGTGCTGTGTGATTGCAGGGTGCCTCGGAGAAGGACATCGTCCACTCTGGCCTGGACTACACGATGGAGCGCTCGGCCCGGGTGAGTAGCAGTGGCACACAGCGGCGGCGGCACCGCGACAGTGTATGCAGCTCCGGGAGGACAGCAGTGTGCAGCTCCGGGAGGACGGCAGTGTGTGTGCTCCGGGAGGACAGCAGTGTGTGCAGCTCCGGGAGGACAGCAGTGTGTGTGCTCCGGGAGGACAGCAGTGTGTGTGCTCCGGGAGGACACCAATGTGTGTGCTCCGGGAAGACAGCAGTGTGTGTGCTCCGGGAGGACACCAATGTGTGTGCTCCGGGAGGACAGCAGTGTATGCAGCTCCGGGAGGACAGCAGTGTGCAGCTCCGGGAGGACGGCAGTGTGTGTGCTCCGGGAGGACAGCAGTGTGTGCAGCTCCGGGAGGACAGCAGTGGGTGCGGATCCGGGAGGACAGCAGTGTGTGCGGCTCCGGGAGGACAGCAGTGTGCAGCTCCGGGAGGACAGCAGTGTTGCAGCTCCGGGAGGACGGCAGTGTGTGTGCTCCGGGAGGACACCAATGTGTGTGCTCCGGGAGGACAGCAGTATGTGCAGCTCCGGGAGGACAGCAGTGTGTGCAGCTCCGGGAAGACAGCAGTGTGTGTGCTCCGGGAAGACAGCAGTGTGCAGCTCCGGGAGGACAGCAGTGTTGCAGCTCCGGGAGGACGGCAGTGTGTGTGCTCCGGGAGGACACCAATGTGTGTGCTCCGGGAGGACACCAATGTGTGTGCTCCGGGAGGACACCAATGTGTGTGCTCCGGGAGGACGGCAGTGTATGCAGCTCCGGGAGGACAGCAGTGTGTGTGCTCCGGGAAGACAGCAGTGTGTGCAGCTCCGGGAGGACACCAATGTGTGTGCAGCTCCGGGAGGACAGCAGTATGTGCAGCTCCGGGAGGACACCAATGTGTGTGCTCCGGGAAGACAGCAGTGTGTGTGCTCCGGGAGGACACCAATGTGTGTGCTCCGGGAGGACAGCAGTGTGTGCAGCTCCGGGAGGACAGCAGTGTGTGCAGCTCCGGGAGGACAGCAGTGTGCAGCTCCGGGAGGACAGCAGTGTGTGTGCTCCGGGAGGACAGCAGTGTGTGCAGCTCCGGGAGGACAGCAGTGTGTGTGCTCCGGGAGGACACCAATGTGTGTGCTCCGGGAGGACAGCAGTGTGCAGCTCCGGGAGGACAGCAGTGTGTGCAGCTCCGGGAGGACAGCAGTGTGCAGCTCCGGGAGGACAGCAGTGTGTGTGCTCCGGGAGGACAGCAGTGTGCAGCTCCGGGAAGACAGCAGTGTGTGCAGCTCCGGGAGGACACCAATGTGTGTGCAGCTCCGGGAGAACAGGTGTTTGCTTATTTTCAGATACTGGCATGTGGAGAGGAGAGGGAAGGGAGGCCATCGACACGCTCCGCTGTTAGGATGTGCCTTTCGAGAGCTGCGAAGTGCCATCACTACGAACCACCCCTTGTTGCCGATCACTAGTCCGTTGTTCGTATACAATATACCATGTATAATCAATAGCAATATGCCTCCCTCCTGACCTCTCGCATAGCATACTTTCGACTTTTCCTTCGGGCAGCTTTCGTTGGGCAGGGGTTGCCAGCTTTTGTTCATTTTTCAGAGCTTACGTAGGGTTGCTATTGTATCATTAATTCCTACTTTATGATGATTGTTGAGGTTTTAGGGCACCGCAACTGCATGATTATAGTCTGTCCGTGTCCTACTTTATCTCAAGTTTCCTACTTTATCTCAAGTTTCCTACTTTATCTCAAATTTCCAACTTTTTCTCAAGTTTCCTACTTTATCTCAAGTTTCCTACTTTATCTCAAGTTTTCTACTTTATCTCCGATGTCAAGTTTCTGACTATATCCGTTAATCTGTGTCGCAGGCCATTATGAGCACGGCCTCCAAGTACAACCTGGGCCTGGACCTGCGCACCGCCGCCTACATCAACTCCATCGAGAAGATCTTCACCACCTACGCCGAGGCTGGCTTCACCTTCACGTAAACCCGCTGCCTCTCGCGGCTGGCGGGCGACGGATCGGTCGCGCCGGCCCGCTCCTACCCGCGCACCTGTTTCGCCGGCCCGCTCCTAGTCTAGCCGACACGTGTTGTTGATCTGTCTCGGTCGTGGGCTCCTATGTCAGTGCGAGTGTGGATCATGAGGCAGATAATCGAAAGAAATGCTGTTCGAAGAGTAAGTGTATTTCTCACCCAGGAAATGTTCAACACGCGCCTTGTTGCCATGGTACGGCCCCCTATGCAGAATGTTCTCCAACCCTGCAGCAGTGGAGCCATTTGACTGAAGCGGTTTTGGGTAGAGACTGTGTTTCCACCAGTATTGCTGTTTTCATTGGCGTGGCGTTTAAATTCATTTGTTATCTTCATCTGACACGGGACGGATGGATGGAAGGACGGCTGTCCGGATGTGCGCTGAAACGTTCGCAGCGGCGAAATGAGATGCGAATCGGCTGAGCTGTCGGATCTGTGCCGCCAATAACCGGTAACGAGTGAGTAGGGTCCTGCTGTGGATAAATATAACATCTCACGGGTAGGCCAGTTGTGTTTCAGTTACAGTGGGGAACTGCGTGGAAGCGGCCAGTTCCATGATTCGTGCCTTCAGCTGTAAACAGAGTGCTGTTCAAGTCGTTGCGGCTCCCGCGGCCAAAAGGGCGGAACTAAATCATCCGCCAATCAGAGAACTGGGTCAGGAGGTGTGACGTCACACTTTCTGCGGCTCTCGCGGTTGCTCGGAAGCAACCGCAAAAGAACTTGGGACATAAATGGCGCGCGTTCGACAACAGTTGCGCACTGTTTTGTTCATATCGCAGCTCACTGGCGGTTGTTTAACCAAGAATGACAACTCGCAGTGACTATTAGATGTTCATGTAGTTCAGTGGCTTTGAAAAACATTCAGAGTTTCCATGAAATTGCCTATTCGTTGCGACCGTTACACACGCCATCTATCGGACGCCGTCAGCGGCCGCAAAAGTGTTGTTCAAATTAGGCCCCGCTTGTTGGCCGCGGCGGCCGCAGACCCCGTGAACAGGCCTCGGGATAAAGACGGCGACCCTGTATAACGGGTGTGCACTTAATTTCTGGACAAAGATCAATCTCCCATAACTCCGTTAGTAAATAAGCTACTGAGAACATTTTGCTGGATGAAGGACCCATATGTATAGCACGTGTATACCAAATGTCATGCTTATAGCATAATGTTTCATTCATCATGGAAGCCCTTACCAAGACGGCTGTGCGAAATTTGGTGGCGGAATTTGTGCAGAATCACCAAAATTTTCAAAAATGCAAAGTTGTAGCCCATTTCCGTCAAATGGGTGTAGCGAGGTCAACTGTCTATGCCATCATGAAAAACCTGGAGGGAAGAGGAAATATTGAGCACAAAAGCATCGGGAAAAGACTTCGACCTGTGGTCAAGATGCCCCGTCAAAGAAGGCAGGCCCTCGTTCACGCCGCCCGTAACCACGTGGGCGTGTCCCTCCGTCTCCTGGCCAGGCGCTTCGGGATATCCCCTAGCTACGTGAGGAAAATCCTCTAAGAGGAAGGCATTAGATACCGGAAGAGGACCAAGGCCCCAGCAGCCACTCCGGAGCAGCTGAAGAAGCAGAAAACACGGATACGCAGACTGGCGAGGGGCACGCTCAAATCTGCAGGTTAATTCTGCGTAGTTATGGACGATGAAAGCTATTTCGTCTACGACGGCTCTGAAATGCCTGGTAACCAAGGTTTCTATGCTGGACCAGGAGATGTGCCAGAAGATGTGGAAAATCGGCCCGTCGGCAAGTTCCCGCGGAAACTGGTGTGGGTCGCCATATATCCGCGTGAGGTCTCGAAGCCTGTCATCTGCCCCAGTCGGGCTAATGTCAATGGGGACGTGTACCAGGAGAAATGCCTTGAGAAGGTGCTCTTTCCATATCTGACACACCATTACCCCCGTGGTGGATAGGTGGTCGGCCAGATCTCGCAGCCGATCACTACGCCCGTAAAACACTGGATCTCCTCGAGCGTGCGCACGTGCCATATGTCCCCTGCGAGGAAAATCCCCCCAATGTCCCCCAGCTGAGGCCCATTGAGGATTTTTGGGGCTGGATGAAGCAGGAGGTGTACAAGGGAGGATGAAAAGCCCGAAGCGATCCAGATCTGAAGAAACGGATCCGCCGCGTGTTTCGCGAAATGGACCCGGAGGTGCTACGCAAGATGATGGCGCGGGTGGGAGAGCGTGTGCGGGCTGCAGACCGTCACGGTGCCAGCAGCGCCCTCCACTAGTGGCTGCAGTTAGTCGGTGAATGTGACTATGTACAGGTCAAGTTTGGTCTGGATATGTTGAAATACACAGAAGTTATGGGAGATTGATCTTTGTCCAGAAATTAAGTGCACGCCCGTTATTCCGGCCGAAAAACGAACACACACAGCAGGCGTATATTTATTTTCGGAGGAATAAGTTTCTCTTGACAAAAGTTGGCTCCTCCGCAGAAGACAATTGGTTTATGGGACCCTGTGATCTTTCCACCATGGGCGGATTCTTTTGAACTCGCCACTGGAGGTAGGGAAATCCACTGCTCCACCTGCCCGGCTCGGCGGTCTGCTTGGCCACACTGCCCGGCCGCCGGTGGGCGGCTCGGTGGTCTACTTGATGGCGACACTTTTGACGGCTCCCTTTCGGATACCGAACACCTCCCCGCCGTACTTCTGCAGTTCCTTCTTTGGCTGCCGAACCTGCCGGGACATGGGCGGACACGTCACACCGAGTTAACATCACACATCTAACGTCACACCCAGCTAACATCACACCGATCTAACGTCACACCGAGCTAACATCACACATCTAACGTCACACCGAGCTAACATCACACCGATCTAACATCACACCGAGCTAACATCACACATATCACGTCACACCGAGCTAACATCACACCGATCTAACATCACACCGAGCTAACATCACACATCTAACGTCACACCGAGCTAACATCACACCGATCTAACATCACATATCACGTTACACCGAGCTAACATCACACATATAACGTCACAACGAGCTAACATCACACATATAACGTCACACCCAGCTAACATCACATATCTAACGTCACACCGAGCTAACATCACATATATAACGTCACACCCAGCTAACATCACATATATAACGTCACACCCAGCTAACATCACACCGATCTAACATCACATATCACGTCACACCGAGCTAACATCACACATCACGTTACACCGAGCTAACATCACACATATAACGTCACACCGAGCTAACATCACACATCACGTTACACCGAGCTAACATCACACATATAACGTCACACCGATCTAACATCACATATCACGTCACACCGAGCTAACATCACACATCTAACGTCACACCCAGCTAACATCACATATATAACGTCACAACGAGCTAACATCACACGTATATAACGTCACACCGAGCTAACATCACATATATAACGTCACAACGAGCTAACATCACATATATCTAACGTCACACCGAGTTAACATCACATATATAACGTCACACAGCTAACATCACACATCACGTTACACCGAGCAAACATCACACATATCTAACGTCACACCGAGCTAACATCACACATATCACGTTATACCAATCAAACATCACACATCTAACGTTACACCGATCTAACATCACATATCACGTTACACCGAGCTAACATCACACAGCTAACGCCACACCGGGCTAACATCACACATATAACGTCACACCGATCTAACATCACACATCACGTTACACCGAGCTAACATCACACATATAACGTCACACCGATCTAACATCACATCTAACGTCACACCGAGCTAACATCACGCCGAGCTAACGTCACACCGATCTAACACCACACATCTAACGTCACACCGAGCCAGGCAACGTCACACCCAGTCGCGGAACGTCACATCGAGCCAGGGAACGTCACACCGAGTGAGGCAACGTCACATCGATTCGTGGAACGTCACACCGAGCCAGGAAACGTCACACCGAGCCAGGGAACGTCACACCGAGCTGACATCACACATATAACGTCACACCGATCTAACATCACACATATAACGGTCACACCGAGCTAACATCACACATATAACGGTCACACCGAGCTAACATCACATATATCTAACGTCACACCGATCTAACATCACACATATCTAACGTCACACCGAGCTAACATAACATTTATAACGTCACAACGAGCTAATATCACATATCTAACGTCACACCGAGCTAATATCACATATCTAACGTCACACCGAGCCAGGGAACGTCACACCGATTCGTGGAACGTCACACCGAGCCAGGGAACGTCACACCGAGTCAGGCAACGTCACACCGATTCGTGGAACGTCACACCGGGCCAGGGAACGTCACGCAGAGCCGAGTCAGGGGAAGTTGCAGCGGGCGGGTAACACACCGGATTGGACCAGGAACACGCAAACCACTACTGCATCGAGAGAGCAGATTTAGGTTTTGCGTTGGACATAACAGCGACCACATCGTACATGGCCAATGGTCACACATGGTTAGATGATTGATATCGTCCAATGACATCTCTTCCCTTCATCTGTGTACGTTCCCACCTGATACCAATGTAGTGAGATAAAAGGTGTTTAACGTAGTGAGATAAAAGGTGTTTAATGTAGTGAGATAAAAGGTGGTTAATGTAGTGAGATAAAAGGTGTTTAATGTAGTGAGATAAAAGGTGTTTAATGTAGTGAGATAAAAGGTGTTTAATGTAGTGAGATAAAAGGCGTTTAATATAGTGAGATAAAAGGTGTTTAATGTAGTGAAATAAAAGGTGTGTAATGTAGTGAGATAAAATATGTTTAATGTAGTGAGATAAAAGGTGTTTGAGGACAGTACAAATACTCGAAAAACACAAGGCCAAAGTGAACAAATTTCCTCAAGAAAGTAACTTCAACAGATCATCACATCAAATCATCACACTGAACCAAATGAAAGCCAGCCAGCCAGCCAGACAGCCAGAAAGCCAGCACAAACCACACACCCAACACACAGCCAGCCAGCCAGAAAAGCCAGCACAAACCACACACCCAACACAAAGCCAGCACAAACCACACACCCAACACACAGCCAGCCAGTCAGAAAAGCCAGCACAAACCACACACCCAACACACAGCCAGCCAGTCAGAAAAGCCAGCACAAACCACACACCCAACACACAGCCAGCCAGCCAGTCAGAAAAGCCAGCACAAACCACACACCCAACACACAGCCAGCCAGTCAGAAAAGCCAGCCAGCCAGCCAGCCAGAAAAGCCAGCACAAACCACACACCCAACACAAAGCCAGCACAAACCACACACCCAACACACAGCCAGCCAGTCAGAAAAGCCAGCACAAACCACACACCCAACACACAGCCAGCCAGCCAGCCAAGCCAGCACAAACCACACACCCAACACAAAGCCAGCACAAACCACACACCCAACACACAGCCAGCCAGTCAGAAAAGCCAGCACAAACCACACACCCAACACACAGCCAGACAGCCAGCCAGCCAGCCAGCCAGCCAGCCAGCCAGCCAAGCCAGCACAAACCACACACCCAACACACAGCCAGACAGCCAGCCAAGCCAGCACAAACCACACACCCAACACACAGACAGACAGCCAGAAAAGCCAGCACAAACCACACACCCAACACACAGCCAGCCAGCCAGCCAGAAAAGCCAGCACAAACCACACACCCAACACACAGCCAGCACAAACCACACACCCAACACACAGCCAGCCAGTCAGAAAAGCCAGCACAAACCACACACCCAACACACAGCCAGCACAAACCACACACCCAACACACAGCCAGCACAAACCACACACCCAACACACAGCCAGACAGTCAGAAAAGCCAGCACAAACCACACACCCAACACACAGCCAGCCAGCCAGAAAAGCCAGCACAAACCACACACCCAACACACAGACAGACAGCCAGCCAAGCCAGCACAAACCACACACCCAACACACAGACAGACAGCCAGAAAAGCCAGCACAAACCACACACCCAACACACAGCCAGCCAGTCAGAAAAGCCAGCACAAACCACACACCCAACACACAGCCAGCCAGCCAGCCAGTCAGAAAAGCCAGCACAAACCACACACCCAACACACAGCCAGCCAGCCAGCCAAGCCAGCACAAACCACACACCCAACACACAGACAGACAGACAGACAGACAGCCAGAAAAGCCAGCACAAACCACACACCCAACACACAGCCAGCCAGCCAGCCAGCCAGCCAGCCAGCCAGCCAGCCAGCCAGCCAAGCCAGCACAAACCACACACCAAACGCACAGCCAGCCAGCCAGCCAGCCAGCCAGCCAGCCAAGCCAGCACAAACCACACACCAAACACACAGCCAGCCAGCCAGCCAGCCAGCCAGCCAGCCAAGCCAGCACAAACCACACACCAAACACACAGCCAGCCAGCCAGCCAGCCAGCCAGCCAGCCAGCCAGCCAGCCAGCCAGCCAGCCAGCCAAGCCAGCACAAACCACACACCCAACACACAGCCAGCCAGCCAGCCAGCCAGAAAAGCCAGCACAAACCACACACCCAACACACAGCCAGCCAGTCAGCCAAGCCAGCACAAACCACACACCCAACACACAGCCAGCCAGCCAGCCAAGCCAGGCAAGCCAGCACAAACCACACACCCAACACACAGCCAGCCAGCCAGCCAAGCCAGGCAAGCCAGCACAAACCACACACCCAACACACAGCCAGCCAGCCAGCCAGCCAGCCAGCCAGCCAGCCAGCCAGCCAGCCAGCCAGCCAGCCAGCCAGCCAGCCAGCCAGCCAGCCAGCCAGCCAGCCAGCCAGCCAGCCAGCCAGCCAGCCAGCCAGCCAGCCAGCCAGCCAGCCAGCCAGCCAGCCAGCCAGCCAGCCAGCCAGACAGCCAGCCAAGCCAGCACAAACCACACACCCAACACACAGCCAGCCAGCCAGCCAGCCAGCCAGCCAGCCAGCCAGCCAGCCAGCCAAGCCAGCACAAACCACACACCCAACACACAGCCAGACAGACAGCCAGCCAAGCCAGCCAGCCAGCCAGCCAGCCAGCCAGCCAGCCAGCCAGCCAGCCAGCCAGCCAGCCAGCCAGCCAGCCAGCCAGCCAGCCAGCCAGAAAAGCCAGCACAAACCACACACCCAACACACAGCCAGCCAGCCAGCCAGCCAGCCAGCCAGCCAGCCAGCCAGCCAGCCAGCCAGCCAGCCAGCCAGCCAGCCAGCCAGCCAGCCAGCCAGCCAGCCAGCCAGCCAGCCAGCCAGCCAGCCAGCCAGCCAGCCAGCCAGCCAGCCAGCCAGCCAGCCAGCCAGCCAGCCAGCCAGCCAGCCAGCCAGCCAGACAGCCAGACAGCCAGCCAAGCCAGCACAAACCACACACCCAACACACAGCCAGCCAGCCAGCCAGCCAGCCAGCCAGCCAGCCAGCCAGCCAAGCCAGCACAAACCACACACCCAACACACAGCCAGCCAGCCAGCCAGCCAGCCAGCCAGCCAGCCAGCCAGCCAGCCAGCCAGCCAGCCAGCCAGCCAGCCAGCCAGCCAGCCAGCCAGCCAGCCAGCCAGAAAAGCCAGCACAAACCACACACCCAACACACAGCCAGCCAGCCAGCCAGCCAGGAAAGCCAGCACAAACCACATACCCAACACACAGCCAGCCAGCCAGCCAGCCAGCCAGCCAGCCAAGCCAGCACAAACCACACACCCAACACACAGCCAGCCAGCCAGCCAAGCCAGCACAAACCACACACCCAACACACAGCCAGCCAGCCAGCCAAGCCAGCACAAACCACACACCCAACACACAGCCAGCACAAACCACACACCCAACACACAGCCAGCCAGCCAGCCAAGCCAGCACAAACCACACACCCAACACACAGCCAGCCAGCCAGCCAAGCCAGCACAAACCACACACCCAACACACAGCCAGCCAGCCAGCCAGCCAGCCAAGCCAGCACAAACCACACACCCAACACACAGCCAGCACAAACCACACACCCAACACACAGCCAGCCAGCCAGCCAAGCCAGCACAAACCACACACCCAACACACAGCCAGCCAGCCAGCCAAGCCAGCACAAACCACACACCCAACACACAGCCAGCCAGCCAGCCAAGCCAGCACAAACCACACACCCAACACACAGCCAGCCAGCCAGCCAGCCAGCCAGCCAGCCAAGCCAGCACAAACCACACACCCACCACACAGCCAGCACAAACCACACACCCAACACACAGCCAGCCAGCCAGACAAGCCAGCGCAAACCACACACCCACCACACAGCCAGGCAGCCAGAAAAGCCAGCACAAACCACACACCCAACACACAGCCAGCACAAACCACACACCCACCACACAGCCAGACAGTCAGCCAAGCCAGCACAAACCACACACCCAACACACAGCCAGCCAGCCAGACAAGCCAGCGCAAACCACACACCCACCACACAGCCAGGCAGCCAGAAAAGCCAGCACAAACCACACACCCAACACACAGCCAGACAGCCAGCCAGCCAGCCAGCCAGAAAAGCCAGCACAAACCACACACCCACCACACAGACAGACAGCCAGCCAAGCCAGCACAAACCACACACCCAACACACAGCCAGCCAGTCAGAAAAGCCAGCACAAACCACACACCCAACACACAGCCAGCCAGTCAGAAAAGCCAGCACAAACCACACACCCAACACACAGCCAGACAGCCAGCCAAGCCAGCACAAACCACACACCCAACACACAGCCAGCCAGCCAGCCAGAAAAGCCAGCACAAACCACACACCCAACACACAGCCAGGCAGCCAGAAAAGCCAGCACAAACCACACACCCAACACACAGCCAGCCAGCCAGCCAGCCAGACAGCCAGAAAAGCCAGCACAAACCACACACCCAACACACAGCCAGCCAGCCAGCCAGCCAGACAGCCAGAAAAGCCAGCACAAACCACACACCCAACACACAGCCAGACAGCCAGCCAAGCCAGCACAAACCACACACCCAACACACAGCCAGCCAGTCAGAAAAGCCAGCACAAACCACACACCCAACGCACAGACAGACAGCCAGAAAAGCCAGCACAAACCACACACCCAACACACAGACAGACAGCCAGCCAGCCAGCCAGCCAGACAGTCAGCCAAGCCAGCACAAACCACACACCCAACACACAGACAGACAGACAGACAGACAGCCAGAAAAGCCAGCACAAACCACACACCCAACACACAGCCAGCCAGCCAGCCAGCCAGCCAGTCAGCCAAGCCAAGCCAGCACAAACCACACACCCAACACACAGCCAGGCAGCCAGAAAAGCCAGCACAAACCACACACCCAACACACAGCCAGGCAGCCAGAAAAGCCAGCACAAACCACACACCCAACACACAGCCAGGCAGCCAGAAAAGCCAGCACAAACCACACACCCAACACACAGCCAGCCAGCCAGAAAAGCCAGCACAAACCACACACCCACCACACAGCCAGCACACAGCCAGCCAGCCAGTCAGCCAAGCCAGCACAAACCACACACCCACCACACAGACAGCCAGACAGACAAGCCAGCACAAAGCACACACCCAACACACAGCCAGCCAGCCAGCCAGCCAAGCCAGCACAAACCACACACCCAACACACAGCCAGCCAGCCAGCCAGCCAGCCAGCCAGCCAAGCCAGCACAAACCACACACCCAACACACAGCCAGCCAGCCAGCCAGCCAGCCAGCCAGCCAAGCCAGCACAAACCACACACCCAACACACAGCCAGCCAGCCAGCCAGCCAAGCCAGCACAAACCACACACCCAACACACAGCCAGCCAGCCAGCCAGCCAGCCAGCCAGCCAAGCCAGCACAAACCACACACCCAACACACAGCCAGCCAGCCAGCCAAGCCAGCACAAACCACACACCCAACACACAGCCAGACAGTCAGCCAAGCCAGCACAAACCACACACCCAACACACAGCCAGACAGCCAGAAAAGCCAGCACAAACCACACACCCACCACACAGCCAGACAGTCAGAAAAGGCTCCAAAAACCACACACCCAACACACAGCCAGCCAGCCAGCCAAGCCAGCACAAACCACACACCCAACACACAGCCAGACAGCCAGCCAAGCCAGCACAAACCACACACCCAACACACAGCCAGCCAGCCAGCCAAGCCAGCACAAACCACACACCCAACACACAGCCAGACAGCCAGAAAAGCCAGCACAAACCACACACCCACCACACAGCCAGACAGTCAGAAAAGGCTCCAAAAACCACACACCCAACACACAGCCAGCCAGCCAGCCAAGCCAGCACAAACCACACACCCAACACACAGCCAGACAGTCAGCCAAGCCAGCACAAACCACACACCCAACACACAGCCAGACAGCCAGAAAAGCCAGCACAAACCACACACCCACCACACAGCCAGACAGTCAGAAAAGGCTCCAAAAACCACACACCCAACACACAGCCAGCCAGCCAGCCAAGCCAGCACAAACCACACACCCAACACACAGCCAGCCAGCCAGCCAAGCCAGCACAAACCACACACCCAACACACAGCCAGACAGTCAGAAAAGGCTCCAAAAACCACACACCCAACACACAGCCAGCCAGCCAGCCAAGCCAGCACAAACCACACACCCAACACACAGCCAGACAGTCAGCCAAGCCAGCACAAACCACACACCCAACACACAGCCAGACAGCCAGAAAAGCCAGCACAAACCACACACCCACCACACAGCCAGCCAGACAGACAAGCCAGCACAAACCACACACCCAACACACAGCCAGGCAGCCAGCCAGCCAGCCAGCCAGCCAAGCCAGCACAAACCACACACCCAACACACAGCCAGACAGTCAGCCAAGCCAGCACAAACCACACACCCAACACACAGCCAGACAGCCAGAAAAGCCAGCACAAACCACACACCCACCACACAGCCAGACAGTCAGAAAAGGCTCCAAAAACCACACACCCAACACACAGCCAGCCAGCCAGCCAAGCCAGCACAAACCACACACCCAACACACAGCCAGCCAGCCAGCCAAGCCAGCACAAACTACACACCCAACACACAGCCAGCCAGCCAGCCAGCCAGCCAAGCCAGCACAAACCACACACCCAACACACAGCCAGACAGTCAGAAAAGGCTCCAAAAACCACACCCAAACTGGATAACAGGTCTCGGATCGCTTGGCAGAGCAAGCGCCCTCTGCGGCACTAACCAGACTGCGTCGCTTCTTGAGGGCGCGCTTGAACTTCTCCTTGTGCTTGACGCGCGGGTTGCGGCTCTCGCGGTTACGTTTCGGCATGAGGCCCTTGTTCTTGGCCATCTGGTAGGTGATGCTGCGCTTCTGGTCCGGCTCCAGCTCCGCCTGCCCGTCACCGCCTGCCGCCTCCGGACCGCCGGCCTGGTGAACACGGTGTTGGATGATGATGATGATGATGATGATTGAGGCTTGAGGCGGTCGCACTCAAGGTCAGGTGACGTCAGAGGGCGGGGCGGACCGTGTCCAGGTATGTCAGGCACGTACAACTTTCGCTTCTAAATTCTGCCGGACGCCAGGAATTGCTTGATCGGGTGGTGGGGTCAGGGCCTGCGCAACAAGCTATGCTAAGCGCGGGGCCTGACCTCGGAAATCCATCCATTCAAAAAACATTCGGACTAAAAAAAAGAAAAAAAGCGCCACAACTACCAAGGTTTTACACCTAACGGATGGATAACGGACTCACAACAGAACACAAATGACCAGAAACGCTGAAATTCAAAGGCAATGAGGTGCACAGGAAAATAAAGCATACCTCTCAAGTTAGGGATAATCCGTAATAAGAAAGAAGGTAGGTACTCCCAAGCGGATTCCCTCAGAAGTGGTGCAGACAGTGCAGCGTCAATGTAATGGGCACAACCTCGTAACGATGAACACCTGTAGTAATTAAGGACATCATTCTCAATACTGCAGTACAATACCTCCTACACAATTACTCTACCACGACGTGTACCTGGTACCGGTCCGGTGACCTGGACCTGGTCCTGTGACCTGGTCCTGTGACCTGGTCCTGTGACCTGGTCCTGTGACCTGGTCCTGTGACCTGGTCCTGTGACCTGGTCCTGTGACCTGGTCCTGTGACCTGGTCCTGTGACCTGGTCCTGTGACCTGGTCCTGTGACCTGGTCCTGTGACCTGGTCCTGTGACCTGGTCCTGTGACCTGGTCCTGTGACCTGGTCCTGTGACCTGGTCCTGTGACCTGACCCTGTGACCTGGTCCTGTGACCTGACCCTGTGACCTGGTCCTGTGACCTGACCCTGTGACCTGGTCCTGTGACCTGACCCTGTGACCTGGTCCTGTGACCTGACCCTGTGACCTGGTCATGTGACCTGGACCTGGTCCTGTGACCTGGTCCTGTGACCTGGTCCTGTGACCTAGTCCTGTGACCTGGTCATGTGACCTGGTCATGTGACCTGGTCATGTGACCCGGTCCTGTGACCTGGTCCTGTGATCTGGACCCGGTCCTGTGACCTGGTCCTGTGATCTGGACCTGGTCCTGTGACCTGACCCTGTGACCTGGTCATGTGACCTGGACCTGGTCCTGTGACCTGACCCTGTGACCTGGTCCTGTGACCTGACCCTGTGACCTGGTCATGTGGCCTGGACCCGGTCATGTGACCTGGTCCTGTGACCTGGTCCTGTGACCTGGTCCTGTGACCTAGTCCTGTGATCTGACCCTGTGACCTGGTACCGGTCCGGTGACCTGGACCTGGTCCTGTGATCTGATCCTGTGACCTGACCCTGCGACCTGTGACCCCGCCTCACCTGGTACTCGCCGGGCCGGTCCTTCTTTCTGAACGGCGTCAGCGGGTTGTGGCGCGCCTGTCCCGCCTGGCGACGTTCGGTGAACGTGGGACCGGCCGCCTCCTGCCGGCAAAAACACGGTCACAAACGGGCCGGACTAAATGTCGGGGGCAAGTTGGGGATAACTTGGCAACCCCTCACAGCGGTGGAGGGGAAACGCCGACTGGGAAACTTTTTGTCGCTTTGTATTCTGGACAAGCAACTTGGGGAAAACTCGGGATTCCCTGCTTAGGTTCTGCGTGGGAATAGAGAATACCTCGAATAACTCGAGTACACAGAGTATAGGGGTGCTCCTTTACACAAATAATATGCTGACCAAATTTGGTCCCCCTACTTTGAGTTTTGGTCCCCCCCCCCCCTCCCGAGCCTCCCATAAGTCAACCCAAAACCCCTACCCAAAAGTCAAAAATAAAAGTCGTCCTGCAAACCTCCGCGTGTGCTCATTTTAGAGATCTTGTTGAGTAGAATACACTTTTATACAGTAGAAATGCTCTAAATTGAAACGTTTTCGTTCTGAGTCACAAACCTCTAAACAAAAAGAAGCTTTACAGTACTGTACACTAAAGCTTGGTTTTGTTAGAGGTTTATGACTCATTGAACGAAAACTATATACTTTAGAGCATTTCGACTGTATAAAAGTGTATTCTACTCAACAAGAGCTTTCAAATGAGCACACGCGGAGGTCTGTACGACTTTTATTTTTGACTTTTAGGTAGGGGTCACCGACTTATGAAGGCCCCGGGGAGGTGGGGGGACCAAAACTCAAAGGAGGGCGACACAATTTGGTCAGCATATTCTGTGTGTAAAGGAGCACCCCGTTTTGGATGGGCAGCTTGCACGGACAAGTTGTGTTGGTGGGACAGCCTAATGCACACTGACCGGACTGAGATTGCCTGTCTGTGTTGTGTCGCCACCTCGGCACCGTGCTCACCTTCTCCGCTGCCAGTTTCCGCTTCTCCTGCTCCAGGGCGTCGATCTCCATAGTCAGTGCTGCCAACTGGCTGTCCACTGCCGAACCAGCAGTACCTGCGGCCGCCGCCGGGCGGCGTTTGTTCACCTTCAGCCTTGTGGCGCCGGCAGCGGGCGGCGTCTGGGCGGCGGACCACGGCGCCGAGAGGCTGCTCAGCTCCGCGCCGTCAGTCAGCAGCTGACAGACGCGGCCCAGCTGCGGAGCCATCACCTGACGGACACGGGACACCGTCAGCCAGCAGCTGACAGACACGGCCCAGCTGCGGAGACATCACCTGACGGACACGGGACACCGTCAGCCAGCAGCTGACAGACGCGGCCCAGCTGCGGAGACATCACCTGACGGACACGGGACACCGTCAGCCAGCAGCTGACAGACACGGCCCAGCTGCGGAGACATCACCTGACGGACACGGGACACCGTCAGCCAGCAGCTGACAGACGCGGCCCAGCAGCTGACAGACGCTGCCGAGTCGACATTATTTTAGCAACTCCGACTCCGGCCTGAAAAAAATCGACTCCGACTCCGGCCTATATCTGTTCTCCAACCGCATGCTAAGCAATATCTGCAATGCCATCTATTTTTCAGTTTGTTTGTATTCTTAACAGTATGGAGAACAATGCTACGCCGCCCGAGCACGGGCGCGGCGTGCCGGCCGCGCGTCCAGCCCAGTCGCGCTCGCCTGCAGGCGGAGGAATACAATGACGATAAGAACGCGAGACCGGTAACACTAGGTATGCCTCGTCGAGACGCGCCCGACATTGCGCAGCACGACATATCTGGTTCACAGCATACCTTGACCCGAGGTCAAATTTTGAATTTGACTTGGGTAACCTGGGCGCCGTGTGACCGTAAGAGTCGGTGCGTCCAAATCCCCGATCATCATCAGATGACGTACACATTATTGCCCTATTTTCATCAGGCGCAAATCTACCGCTAGTTGAGTAAACTTTCCACTCGATTCATTTTCCACTAATTTTCTTTCGAAAGGGATGTAAAGTTAATGTCCCTGGACCGACGATTATTCCACCGACCAAAGTAATCGCCAATTGCAAAAAAAGTAGACTCCGACTCCGGGCCGGAGTCGGAGTCGGTAAGATTTTAGCGACTCCGACCAAAACTGCCGACTCAGACCGACTCAGACTTCGACTTCGACTTCGACTTCGACTTCGACTTCGACTCCGACTCCGACTCCGACTCCGACTCCGACTCCGACTCCGACTCCGACTCCGACTCCGACTCCGACTCCGACACCGACTCAGACTCCGACTCCGACTCCGACTCCGACTCAGACTCCGACTCCGCAGCCCTGGACCTGACAATTGACCTCAAGCTAAACATTTGTAGTATACTTTAGATGCGCCTCTCATTGAGAGGTTTCGAATGCCGCCTTGCGCGTCTCGCTGCGATCATTGGTTTGGAAGATAACCAGGGGCGATATTCGCTCGCCCGCCCACCCCCCTCCACCCAGTCAATGGCGTTCGGCTGAGACCCAGTAAATGGCGGGTTAAAGGCGTCACAATTGTTACATGGCGCCCATAATGAATCGGCCGCTATGGATCTGCGGGCGCCAGCGGGTCTCCATACCTGATCTGCGGGCGCCAGCGGGTCTCCATACCTGATCTGCGGGCGCCAGCGGGTCTCCATACCTGATCTGCGGGCGCCAGCGGCTCTCCATACCTGATCTGTACCTCCAGCGGGTCTCCATACCTGATCTGTACCTCCAGCGGGTCTCCATACCTGATCTGCGGGCGCCAGCGGGTCTCCATACCTGATCTGTACCTCCAGCGGGTCTCCATACCTGATCTGCGGGCGCCAGCGGGTCTCCATACCTGATCTGTACCTCCAGCGGGTCTCCATACCTGATCTGCGGGCGCCAGCGGGTCTCCATACCTGATCTGTACCTCCAGCGGGTCTCCATACCTGATCTGTACCTCCAGCGGGTCTCCATACCTGATCTGTACCTCCAGCGGGTCTCCATACCTGATCTGCGGGCGCCAGCGGGTCTCCATACCTGATCTGTACCTCCAGCGGCTCTCCATACCTGATCTGTACCTCCAGCGGGTCTCCATACCTGATCTGTACCTCCAGCGGGTCTCCATACCTGATCTGCGGGCGCCAGCGGGTCTCCATACCTGATCTGCGGGCGCCAGCGGGTCTCCATACCTGATCTGCGGGCGCCAGCGGGTCTCCATACCTGATCTGCGGGCGCCAGCGGGTCTCCATACCTGATCTGCGGGCGCCAGCGGGTCTCCATACCTGATCTGCGGGCGCCAGCGGGTCTCCATACCTGATCTGTACCTCCAGCGGCTCTCCATACCTGATCTGTACCTCCAGCGGGTCTCCATACCTGATCTGTACCTCCAGCGGGTCTCCATACCTGATCTGCGGGCGCCAGCGGGTCTCCATACCTGATCTGTACCTCCAGCGGGTCTCCATACCTGATCTGTACCTCCAGCGGGTCTCCATACCTGATCTGCGGGCGCCAGCGGCTCTCCATACCTGATCTGTACCTCCAGCGGGTCTCCATACCTGATCTGCGGGCGCCAGCGGGTCTCCATACCTGATCTGCGGGCGCCAGCGGGTCTCCATACCTGATCTGTACCTCCAGCGGGTCTCCATACCTGATCTGCGGGCGCCAGCGGGTCTCCATACCTGATCTGCGGGCGCCAGAGTGTGCAGCAGTTTTCCGTACTGGGCGATACGCCTCATCACCGGGTGGGTGTCGGTGGGCCGCCGCTCGGCGCGCATCGTCAGGTAGTGGCTGATGTTGAGGCAGTACAGCAGCAGCAGCCGCCGCCGAGCCGTGACGTAGCTGGTGCCCGCCCCGGCGGCCACCTTACCCTGCTGCACCTATCCGAAGCAAAAACAAAGAGGTCAGGTCTGTCCTGTCTGACACAGTGGGGCGCATAGGTCAGCTGATTTGGGCTCTCGGGGGCACCGGGAGCCTGGTCACGAGGCACACAGCTGAGTATGGTAAACAGAGCAGAGTATGGTAAACAGAGCAGAGTATGGTAAACAGAGCAGAGTATGGTAAACAGAGCAGAGTATGGTAAACAGAGCAGAGTAGGGTAAACAGAGCTGAGTATGGTAAACAGAGCAGAGTATGGTAAACAGCGCAGAGTATGGTAAACAGAGCAGAGTATGGTAAACAGAGCAGAGTATGGTAAACAGAGCAGAGTATGGTAAACAGCGCAGAGTATGGTAAACAGAGCAGAGTATGGTAAACAGCGCAGAGTATGGTAAACAGTACAGAGTATGGTAAACACAGCCGAGCTGCAGTACCGGCCTGTCCTGACTGGTCACTAACCAGTGTGTGGATGGGTTCCAGCACGGTGGTCAGCTCGGTGCAGCGCGTGCGGAACTCCTCCACCAGGGGCAGCAGCTCGGGACACTGTTTCCGCAGCAGCTCCAGGCGCTCTGCCCGCGACAGGCCGCTGGTGTCCAGAGGGATCGCCTCCGCGTCGGCCACCAACGCAGACGACGGGGCCGCCTGCCGACACGAAATATGCACCAAATATGTTATCGAAACATCCACCAAATATGTCATCGAAACATCCACCAAATATGTCATCGAAACATCCACCAAATATGTCATCGAAACATCCACCAAATATGTCATCGAAACATCCACCAAATATGTCATCGAAACATCCACCAAATATGTCATCGAAACACTCACGAAGAATTGTATCGAAACATCCACGAAATATGTCATCGAAACATCCACGAGATATGTCATCAAAATATCCGTGAAATAGTTTATCGAAACATCCACGCAACAATTCCATCGAAACATACACTCAATATTTCCTCGAAATATCCGCGAAATATTTCATCGAAACATTCACCGGGGACACGACAGCCATTGTTGTGCTTTGTCGCGATATCTGTTTGGACCGATAGAATCGCTGTTGGATTTTGTATAGGGCTCTTTTTGGATCAGGGATCCGTTTATGGCGGTTCATGCATGCGTCTGCCTCGGATATATAATGCAAAAGGGATGGACGGAGTCCCAGAAACCTCGACAAAACACCTTCCTCTTGAATATGACCCACCGACGCACCTCACTCAACTCCCGGCGTGAAATATGTATTTGATAAAAATCCTACCATACGGAATTTGTCGTACGAACAAGCAACAACCTCTTGAATTTCAGTAGCACCTCCAATGTCACTACCAAGCAAAGCATCCTCAGCAAAAGCCACACCTTGACACGCCCCCCTCTCCCTGATAGATAGGTTAGCGATACACAGCGGCCACCGGTGCTGAGGCCGGTCCGGTGGTCAGATGGTGAGGGCCTTTACGACTACGTGACTGTTTCCTTTATCGTCGAGTGAGGCCGGTCCGGCGGTCAGATGGTGAGGGCCTTTACGACTACGTGACTGTTTCCTTTATCGTCGAGTGAGGCCGGTCCGGCGGTCAGATGGTGAGGGCCTTTACGACTACGTGACTGTTTCCTTTATCGTCGAGTGAGGCCGGTCCGGCGGTCAGATGGTGAGGGCCTTTACGACTACGTGACTGTTTCCTTTATCGTCGAGTGAGGCCGGTCCGGCGGTCAGATGGTGAGGGCCTTTACGACTACGTGACTGTTTCCTTTATCGTCGAGTGAGGCCGGTCCGGTGGTCAGATGGTGAGGGCCTTTACGACTACGTGACTGTTTCCTTTATCGTCGAGTGAGGCCGGTCCGGCGGTCAGATGGTGAGGGCCTTTACGACTACGTGACTGTTTCCTTTATCGTCGAGTGAGGCCGGTCCGGCGGTCAGATGGTGAGGGCCTTTACGACTACGTGACTGTTTCCTTTATCGTCGAGTGAGGCCGGTCCGGCGGTCAGATGGTGAGGGCCTTTACGACTACGTGACTGTTTCCTTTATCGTCGAGTGAGGCCGGTCCGGTGGTCAGATGGTGAGGGCCTTTACGACTACGTGACTGTTTCCTTTATCGTCGAGTGAGGCCGGTCCGGTGGTCAGATGGTGAGGGCCTTTACGACTACGTGACTGTTTCCTTTATCGTCGAGTGAGGCCGGTCCGGTGGTCAGATGGTGAGGGCCTTTACGACTACGTGACTGTTTCCTTTATCGTCGAGTGAGGCCGGTCCGGCGGTCAGATGGTGAGGGCCTTTACGACTACGTGACTGTTTCCTTTATCGTCGAGTGAGGCCGGTCCGGTGGTCAGATGGTGAGGGCCTTACGACTACGTGACTGTTTCCTTTATCGTCGAGTGAGGCCGGTCCGGTGGTCAGATGGTGAGGGCCTTTACGACTACGTGACTGTTTCCTTTATCGTCGAGTGAGGCCGGTCCGGCGGTCAGATGGTGTGGGCCTTTACGACTACGTGACTGCTTCCTTTATCGTCAGGTCTCTCACGTCGACCTCAGTGAGGGAACCGAATAACCTCGCCAGTAGTCAGACTCGAACCCTGAACCCATAGATTCCGAGCCGAACGCTCTACCAGCCGAGCGATGCGGGCGGCGCTCGCCGACCCACCGGTTTGACTGTGGCCACACCGAACTGCAGCTCGTCCTGCTGCAGCTGCTCGGCGAGGCGGCGCTGAATGGCGCGCGCCTCGCGCTCCTCCAGCTCGGCCACCTCGAGCGTCTCCTCGCGCGTGGCGCCGCGCCAGTCCTCGTCCACGTAGTCGGCGCTGTAGTAGGAGGCCTTCCGCTTCCCCCAGCCGCCAGACAGATCGTCCCCGTCCGCCTCCGCCGCATCTGGCCAATCACAGACGGAGGCCGGTCATCGCTGGCCAATCACAGACGGAGGCCGGTCATCGCTGGCCAATCACAGACGGAGGCCGGTCATCGCTGGCCAATCACAGACGGGGGCCGGTTATCGCTGGCCAGTCACAGACGGAGGCCGGTCATCGCTGGCCAATCACAGACGGAGGCAGGTCATCGCTAGCCAATCACAGACGGGGGTGTTCATCACTGGCCAATCACAGACGGAGCCTGGTCAACGCTGACCAATCAGGGGCGTGGTATGGTGATGACTGACCAATCAGAGGAGTGGGATGGTGATGGCTGGCCAATCAGAGGCGTGACATAGTGATGACTGACCAACTGGAGATGGAGGTTAGTAATCGGTGGTCAATTTAATACCTTAAATGGTAATGAAAACGTTACACAGCTTTCAGTTATACTGTTGGATATGAAGAAGGGGAATGACTCGGATTTGTCTGTATTGTTTAAGTTCCTGGAATAATTTTGTAAGCATTTAAGACATTCCCAATAGTGATGTATGTCTGGTTGACATAAAACACACTGTGATGCTGCTAAGTTTCACCAATTTAGCAGCAGGTGCCGTTCATAAATTGCATTACACTAGGAGGGGAGGGCTGGGTTTTCATCTCCAGTGCACTCACCGTCCGGTGGTTCCTCGCCGTCCAACACCCCCAGCGACGCCGTCTGGTCGTACTCGCCGTCACTGGCAGAGTCGTCATCGTCGAACGCCAGCACCTCTGCCGGCGCCCGGCGGCGGTCAGCGGCGCGGGCCGGCTCCGCACCGCCCCCGGCGCCCAGCAGCGCCCTCTCGCGGGACAGCTCAAACTCGTCGAGTTGGTCGCGCATCTCGTGCTCGTCCAGGTCGCCCCTGATGAGAACATCATCGGAGGGGTCGTGGTCGGCGGCGCCGGCGGCGGCCGGCCTGGAGCGTCCCTTCTTCTTGCCCATGGCTGCGGCGGCGGCTGGGTGGCCGGTCTGCTGTCCTGCTGGCCTGTTGTCCTGCTGGCCCGACCGCCGGCAGGTGGCGGTCAGCTGCTAGCCTTCTGTGATCTGTATATGCTACGGCAGCTGGCAGTGTTGCTAGCAGTTGATGTCACCACCTATCTGTGCTGTATACTATCAGCTGATCTGTCGCTCCTGTCACCTGTAACAACACCATACAGGTAGAGCTGAAATGCACGCAGCAATATGAGAGAAAACCGACACAAGATGCGTACACAACATCACCATTTGACATACAGGTAAGGTAAAACCGACACAGCAATATGAGAGAAAACCGACACAAGATGCGTACACAACATCACCATTTGACATACAGGTAAGGTAAAACCGACACAGCAATATGAGAGAAAACCGACACAAGATGCGTACACAAGATCACCATTTGACATACAGGTAAGGTAAAACCGACACAGCAATATGAGAGAAAACCGACACAATATGCGTACACAAGATCACCATGTCACATACAGGTAAGGTAAAACCGACACAGCAATATGAGAGAAAACCGACACAAGATGCGTACACAAGATCACCATGTCACATACAGGTAAGGTAAAACCGACACAGCAATATGAGAGAAAACCGACACAAGATGCGTACACAAGATCACCATCTGACATACAGGTAAGGTAAAACCGACACAGCAATATGAGAGAAAACCGACACAAGATGCGTACACAACATCACCATTTGACATACAGGTAAGGTAAAACCGACACAGCAATATGAGAGAAAACCGACACAAGATGCGTACACAAGATCACCATCTGACATACAGGTAAGGTAAAACCGACACAGCAATATGAG
This sequence comes from Chirona hameri, assembly GCA_036785665.1. Lineage (NCBI taxonomy): Eukaryota > Metazoa > Arthropoda > Thecostraca > Balanomorpha > Balanidae > Chirona > Chirona hameri. The sequence continues at coordinate 11,041 of JAXIVJ010003639.1, read as the reverse complement.
AGAAAACCGACACAAGATGCGTACACAACATCACCATTTGACATACAGGTAAGGTAAAACCGACACAGCAATATGAGAGAAAACCGACACAAGATGCGTACACAAGATCACCATCTGACAGTCTATGTAACAAGGGCGTCGCCGTAGGGGGGGGGGGGGGAGGGTGGGGAGGGGACGGGGGGGGGGAAGACATTAAGTCCATACTATGTTCGGAAATATTGCAGGTTTCAATATCATAAAAGCATTTGGGAAAAGTATCAGTGCAATGGAAGAATGGAAGGGGATTGTCCCCCCAGTTTTGGAGACATAAGTCCATACTTTGTTCGGAAATATTGCAGGTTTCAATATCATAAAAGCATTTAGGAAGAGTATCAGTGCAATGGAAGAATGGAGTGATCAGGACGATATTTTTACTTTTCTTGAGGGAAGTTGACAGGAATTTAAATGGAATTTTGGTAGCAGAAAAACGGGCATATTATGGCATTTATGTGCCCTATTTGTTGTTTAGGAACACTTTGTGCTTGCTGAAAGGAAACACCGGCAGATAGTTTTACGACATGAACGTTTTAGTGTGCAAGTTTTCAGTCACTTCGACTGAATAGCTGCAAAAAATAAGCTTCTGAAAATCATGGCTACGGTATGCTCATATGCTCATATGTATTTGTTTTGCCTAGTTGACGGAAGACCTCGCTCCGCTCTATAATCAAACCGTTTATGCCGGGTCCTGACCTAGGAAATATATCCATTCAAAAGCTTCGGACTAAATTTATAAAATAAAATATGCAAGCCATTTCGTTCGTTCAAGTTCTGCCCAAATGCGTTCAAAGTTTGCAAACCGAGGTAGTTTTCGGATAACTACTTCATCCGTCACTCTAAGTACATGAGTTACTTCATCCGCATCCGTCTCGGCCAGTCGTCCACAAAATAACTACCACGCATAACGAGCCGGCGGCGGTCACCGGTTACGGGGCGATCCGTCCTCCTGGTACAGTTACGGGCAGCCCGGGTCGGCCTGCATGCAGAACAGTGAGATGCGCTGAGCTTATGAAGAAGATAAACAAACACGCCAGTGACGTTGCCTTGTATCGCACCACCGACCTCCTAAATATCTATGAAACCCCTGACTCTGACCCCCATGACCACTGAGCCAGTGTCTCCCGAAAGCAAAAAAGCCAGGCCAGTGGCAGCCGGGTGGCGCATATAAGTTCTGATATTCACGGCATATTAATTTAATAATTATAATTGCAGTCTATTGTGATCATGGATCGACGCAAAACTTGCCTACGATAGAGCGACCCTAGCCAGTGTTGGATTTTTCGTTTCATGACCTGGTCCCAGAGTAAAAATCCACATGTGGAGAGTAAGATTTTCTTGTTAGGAAAATTAACATTTTCATTTTTTGATAAAGTATTTTACTTGGAAAGTAGAAACTCCTGATTTTAATAGATATTACATCCTTGTGGGGAAATTGGAATGTTATTTTAACTACAATGTCGGTAATATCAGGTGAAAAGAGAGCAAACTTCCAGAACAAAATGAAGAGAGCAAAATTCTTTGGACCCAAAAAGTCCAAAAGGACCATACATCTAACATGCCAAATGTCGCTGTTTTGACTACAATGTGCGAGGAGTTAACATGCGATAAGCAATCGGATGACATCCGAACGGACAGGTGGCTGCCACTTCTTATAATTAGTATGAAATAGTTTTATATGTAACACGAATAACTAGGATATGTATCCTAAACAGCGATGAGCGAATCGCCTGGCAGTGCCTATCGAATATAGCGTCGTTTGAACAATATGCTGTGAAGATTTCCGAAAAAGGTATTGTTTTTCATCATCACCTGCTATACTTTAACCCGCGCCGTGCCGGGGTCGGTGATTATGTGGCAGTCACGTGCATGACGCTCAGTTCATCAGGAACATTGAATATATTTGCGGAGAGAGACTAAACACGTCCAACGCGGACCAAGTATCAAACAAAGAGGAAGTACGAAAAGAGACGCTACAACGTTGTCGGACATAAAATGTTTATCCAAGAGAATATTACGTTGACGATATTTAAGTAAAGTTGCGTTACAGTAAACACAGGACAAATAAAATATATAACTAAAAATAGATGGTTAAAGAAACTGATGAGTAATCGCGGCGATATTACAAGACAGAAGACGACAAAGTAATTTAGCATATGGCAGCAGAGTAACCAAATGAGGCAAACGACCATAGTGACGCGGAGGTTCGAATACAAAAACTCGCACTAAAACACTGCAGCGATATTACACGACCGCTAGATGGCGGGCAATGGCCCGCGGCGTGTAGTCCGCTACAATTAGACCCCCTCCCCCTCAGGTTTTTCTAGGATAGCGGGAAAACGGCGGCGCGCAGCGCCGCCGTTTTTCGCACAGTTGTTCGGACATCAATTGTGCATATTATGTAAACAAAAAATACCTCGGGTCATCTGAGGTCAGGTCACCAAACCAGGTCACATGACCCTACCTCCCAAAAAAAATACTTGTGGCCGTACCAGTCAGTTTTTGGATGATCGGTTTTACGCTTACAGGATTTCATAAGGTCATATATATATATCTACAATTCGTATATCTTGGATTTTGCATATCACCGACCTAAGGTCGGGTCAATTTCGTGACCTCCCCATTATAAGTAAACGGGAAATATTCAAATGCTTCCTGTTCCAAGGATACGCAAGATATCAGTCTAATTCCTTCTGGATCATGTTATTATAGGCCATTCTTGATGACCTAGGTCCCATTTTTGTTCAGTGACCCCTACAGGGTCAGCCGAGGTCATCCGAGGTCACCAACAGTTGTATGTCAATAACTCTCGACATAATTTTGATAGAGAAGTGAAACCGACAACAATGTGTTTGTCTCGTCGAGGCACGTCTTCTCATATGCAACATGACCTACTTGGGTCACCACTTGACCTTGACCTGAGGTAAAAAAAAAAAAGTTGACCTAACCAGGTCAACACTAATATGAGTCGAGGCGCCTTGACGAGACAAACACGATGGCATCAACATTATCGCCTTCTCGTTATTAGATAACAAGCTATTCGTGAACAACTGTTTTGTAAAAAATAGCCTTTTTGACATTTGATGAGCTCTGGAGCCTAAACTATTGACCTGAGCTAAAATCTGATGACACCTTGTCGATTGCATGTTTCAATAGCTTCCCATTGCTGTTTTCCGTTTGCTCCTAGCTAGCATAGTTCCTGTGATATCTGGGGGTTTCTGGAGCGAAGTCCTAAAACTGGAAACTTTGACCTTTGATGACCTCTGGTGACCTTAATATTGGCTTTAGGAAAACATTATTTGAAGTACTTTCGAATGTGCTTGTCAATAGCTTTCGGAAGTCTTTTTTCGCGTCTTTCTAGCCCTTTTAGTTTTCGAGTTAGAGGGGGGCGTCTACCCCCCCCCCCCCCCGCACGGCGAAGGTGGCGCCGAGCACCGGCACGGCGCGGGTTAAATCTTTAAAAAAATAAAGCTGGTAGCTACAACTAAAAAATTGCGTTACTAAATCCTAAGTAAATATTATAAGGTAAAAACTGATTTTCCTTCACATTGTCGCGAACCGTACTGATGGTTCATTCGGCACTTCGTCCCCCCCCCCCCCCCCCCCACTCAAAAATCCGTAGACAAATTGGCAAAAAAAATTGTGAAATTCGTCTCTACGGATTTTTGAGTGGGGGGGGGGGGGGGACGAAGTGCCGAATAGAGTTACAACTAAAAATTGCGTTCCTAAGTTAATTTTTTTTTATAAAAACTGATTTTCCTTCACATTGTCGCGAACCGTACTGATGGCTCATTCGGCACTTCGTCCCAGGAAAATTAGTCAGGAAAATTAAGAGTGGATAAACACCTAAGATTGCAATGCTGCTCTGAATCGTAGGACACGGCTGCTCTGAATCGTAGGACACAGCTGCTCTGAATCGTAGGACATGGCTGCTCTGAATCGTAGGACATGGCTGCTCTGAATCGTAGGACATGGCTGCTCTGAATCGTAGGACACAGCTGCTCTGAGTCTGAATCGTAGGACACGGTGCTCTGAATCGTAGGACACGGCTGTTCTGAATCGTAGGACACAGCTGCTCTGAATCGTAGGACACAGCTGTTCTGAATCGTAGGACACAGCTGCTCTGAATCGTAGGACATGGCTGCTCTGAGTCTGAATCGTAGGACACAGCTGCTCTGAATCGTAGGACACGGCTGTTCTGAATCGTAGGACACAGCTGCTCTGAGTCTGAATCGTAGGACACAGCTGCTCTGAATCGTAGGACATGGCTGCTCTGAGTCTGAATCGTAGGACACAGCTGCTCTGAATCGTAGGACACAGCTGTTCTGAATCGTAGGACACAGCTGCTCTGAGTCTGAATCGTAGGACACGGCTGCTCTGAATCGTAGGACACAGCTGTTCTGAATCGTAGGACACCGCTGCTCTGAATCGTAGGACACCACTGCTCTGAATCGTAGGACACCGCTGCTCTGAGTCTGAATCGTAGGACACAGCTGCTCTGAATTGTAGGACACAGCTGATCTGAGTCTGAAACGTAGGACACGACTGCTCTGAATTGTAGGACACTGCTGCTCTGAATCGTAGGACACGACTGTTCTGAATCGTAGGACAAGGCTGCTCTGAGTCTGAATAGTAGGACACAGCTGCTCTGAGTCTGAATAGTAGGACACTGCTGCTCTGAATCGTAGGACACGGCTGCTCTGAATCATAGGACACAACTGATCTGAATCGTAGGACACAGTTGCTCTGAGTCTGAATCGTAGGACACAGCTGCTCTGAATCGTAGGACACAGCTGCTCTGAATCATAGGACACAGCTGCTCTGAGTCTGAATCGTAGAACACAGCTGCTCTGAGTCTGAATCGTAGGACACAGCTGCTCTGAGTCTGAATCATAGGGCACAGCTGCTCTGAGTCTGAATCGTAGGACATGGCTGCTCTGAATCATAGGACACAGCTGCTCTGAATCGTAGGACACAGCTGATCTGAATCTGAATAGTAGGACACAGCTGCTCTGAATCATAGGACATGGCTGCTCTGAGTCTGAATCATAGGACACTGCTGCTCTGAGTCTGAATCGTAGGACACAGCTGCTCTGAATCGTAGGACACAGCTGCTCTGAATCATAGGACACAGCTGCTCTGAGTCTGAATCGTAGGACACAGCTGCTCTGAATTGTAGGACACGGCTGCTCTGAATCGTAGGACACTGCTGCTCTGACGAACTAAAACTAATTCATGCAGCACACTTTGACTTCCATCATTCACTCACTTAGGTATACAGAAGTCATCCCTTCCCTACCAATCAGACACCATTCATTCTCACAACAAAAATATCAACAACAAAAACATATAAATACCAGCAAGTCATATGGAACTCAAAAATCATCCCGTCCCCACACCGTAGGAGAGTCCATGATTCAGTTTGTACATACGCAATACAACTCTTACCAAGACACTTAAAAGTATGGAAATGAAATCTTCTCCAGTGCCTCTCATGTACCCTTCCTTTCATGCATTACACCACGGTAGATAAAATACTATTACACGTGCAATGCAATCTTATACTCTTATACGGCCTTGAACCAATGGATACAAAACGGATAGAAATTTCCTATTTCCCACATGTTTTTCAACAATTGGTCGAAACACATGCGTCGAATTTGACACTTACAGCGGAGCTAGAAAAGCAAGGAGCATATGCTGAACTCCATCATTTTCTGGCTGATCCCGCAACAATATTTGTCAGCTGATTCATGAAAATATTCAGCGACAGACCCTTGGCAAAATGATGATAAAATGGTAGATCGCATCAATATTTAAATGTCATAATCGAAATAAAAATGAAGATGATTCAAAATAAAGCAAATATTCGTTTTTACCCTAACACTAATTGATACACCGTTCACGTATTGGCAATCTAATCAGACAGAGCCCTGTTCACGTTGCCTGCGACCACTGCGACCGCTGCGTCCAGCACCCCTACCCCTGGGGTGTGACGTCACGGAAATTCCGGTGCCGTAAACACCTCTGCGACCGGTGGATGCGGCCAGAAATTGGTACAAACGTCTTCCTTACAATCAACAACTCCCTCTACAACTATCAACTCCCTCCATACAACAAAGTTGCAACAAAGCAACGGCCGCCACTTGCATAAATGTATAGTGCCCTGCTTGCAGACGAGCTTATAAATGCCGCAGTGCATGTAACGGAAGTTAGCCCACATTCAGCCTACATTCAGCACAGCCTAGATTTAAGCTACCATATGTAAATAAAAAACTTTATTGCCTCATTTCTCCTTAACCAAGCAAACAATAGCGTTTTCGAAAGTGTCTATCGAAAGCACTTATCAGCCCAAAGACAGCCGTACCACAAAAAAAATAGACACTTTTCTTATGGAAAGGAAGTTATAGGCAATTCAGAATTTTTAGCTCATGAGGGGGCCCTACGATTTTCTTCAAAATCAACACAGAAACTCTACTATACGAGGCCAGTAATCTGGCTGAAGAGACCATCATTTGCATTGAAGTCTAAGGGGTCAAAAACTCCTAGGAAATCTCCTTCCCCATTGTACCCCAAAGTTTATTTTCAAAACTGCTCGAGTTGGGTATCAATCGAAACCACTCATCAGTCCAAAGACAGCGGTGACAATAAAATCGACACTTTTCCTATAGGAAGGAAGTTATAGGCAAAACTATATTTTGGGCCTACCAGGGGGCCCTACGATTTTCTTCAAAATCCGCACAGACACTCCTTTCTACGAGGCAAGTAATCTGGCTGAAGAGACCATCACTTGCATTGAAGTATATGGGGTAAAAACCCCTTGGAAAGTCTCCTTTCCCCATTGTAACCCTAAGCTTGTTTTAAAATCTGTTCAAGTTGGGTATCAATCGAAAGCAGTCATCAGCTTGAAGACAGCCGTGCAAAACGAAATCCATGTTTTTTTCATAGGAAGGAAGTTATAGGCAAAACTATATTGTGGGCCTACCAGGGGCCCCTACGAATTTCTTCAAAATCGGCACAGACACTACTCCACGAGGCAAGTAATCTGGCTGAAGAGACCATCATCTGCATTAAAATATAAGGGGCCAAAACCCCCTAGGAAATATACTTTCCCCAATGTACCCCAAAGTTTACTTTCAAAACTGCTCGAATTGGATATCAATCAAAAGCACTCATCCGCCCAAAGACAGACGTGTCCAAAAATTGACCCTTTTCTCATAGGAAGGAAGTTATAGGCAATTCAGATTTGTGGGCCTAGGAGGGGCCCCTACTATTGTCTTATGCAAGATTATTATGTGACGTACTATTTACTAAACTCCACGGCTACGTTGGGGTGATAGTGGCTCGGGCCTGAGAGGGTCAACGGCTGGGAGCCGGCCAGCCGAGCCGCACATGGCCTCAGGCGGGGAAAGACTGGCGGCTGAGCTCAGGTGCGAGTGCCGGGAGATTGTGGCATTTATCGTGGCGGCTTCGTCGGGGTGACATCTTCAGCTTTCTTGTCCCCATCAAAATTACGCAGAAGTCCCGACACTAAGTCAAGAGCTCTTTCGAAGGATAAAGGTCAGTCGGTGCGGAGCGCCGTGATCTCAGCTACGCTCTGGAGTCCCGAATTAAAATATAAATGGGCAATGTGCGGTCTGAGCGTAGACGGGTGTGGTGCAGCGCGTATGGTGTGAATTGGGTGCGACGGTGGATTGTGAGTGTGAGAGTACCGGAGATGCGGTAAGGTGGTGAGGATTCGCTGTGACGGTGGAAGGTGGGTGTGCGAGAGCTGGAGATGCGGTAAGGTGGCGAGTTGTTTGTGAACGAGTGTGGATACCTGTGAATGTATATGTGCATAATGAGGTTGTGTGGGTGTCGGAAGCGTGACAAGGTGGTGTGTTGTTTGTGTAGGTGCGAGTATGGAAGCATGTGAAGGAATATGTGTTGAGCCCCAATATAGAGTTGAGGAGAATGAAATATTTCCCCGGGAAGCGAGGAATGCCAAACTGATCCACGGTGAACGCTGAACGACATATACGGGCTGCTAGTTCAATACACCCGGGTGGCAGGCGGGGCATGTTAACGTAATGGGAGTTAAGTAAGGGAGGGACGGGATGCTGGAGGCTATGCATGGCTTGCAGCTAACCAGGTTCTCTTACATAAATTGGTGCATCGGCCGGGAAAACCACTTTCTTTACCTTTGGGGCTATTGTTTCCGCTGGACTTGAACTTTCCACGATCCCCGTAAATGATTTTGTCCTGGATGGGCCGGAGTCTGCGGGGAGTCAACTTGGCCGAGTTTCGGAGAGACAATGGTAATGTACGTTAATCTTCCGTAATCGTCGGTCTGTTGGCTCCGCCGGCAGGCTTGAACTTTCCGCGTCCGTCGTAAGAGGCATTGTAATCCTGGATGGGCCGGAGTAGCGGGGAGTCCATTTTGCCGAGTTGCGGTGGGATAATGCTAATGTTAATTAACATTAATCTTCAGTAATCGTCGGTCTGTTGGCTCCGCTGGCAGACTTGGACTTTCTGCGTCCGCCGTAACAGGCTTTGTCTTGGATGGGCCGGAGTCTGCGGGGAGTCAAATTTGGCCGAGTTGCGGGGGGATAATGTTTATGTTCACGTTCTTTAATCTGCCGTAACCATCGGACTGTTGGCTCCGCCGGCTAGGCTTGAATTTTCGTGTCCGCCGTAAGAGGTTTTGTCATCCTGGGTGGTCTGGAGTTTCAGGGAATCAATTTTGGCCAACGTGGAGTGCTTGTATAAACGGTCTCCTTTCTTGTGTTTCGATTCAATATCTTGTGTAAATTCGTATAAACATATTTCGTCTCGTTCACGCATGGATCAGTTTTTAAATGGTGGGGAGGGGGACAATTTGCGGCCGATATAAGTATACTCGTCGCGTGGTCGCAGGCCGGATCTGGAGAAAGACCGGGCAGACGGCAATCTGGTGCGTTCCGCGTGCGCGATGTGGTGATCAAAGTGAAGTGAAGTGAAGTGAGCGTGTGAGCGACGGATCGAAGAGTGATGAGTGGATGAGTGATCAAAAGTGCGAGATATAGTGAGAACGAATCCGTGCGCCGAGCCGTCTGGTAGCGGCGATGTAAAAGTTTCATTTTGCTGGTGATTACTTGAGTACGACATAATGTGCATCACAAGTATTATTGAGACTTAAATTGGATTAATGGTCAATTAATTGGATTGGGTCGCATTGATCACGTTTGTTTTTAATTTCGTTTAAATTTATGGTATGCTGATAAATTATTTTGCAATCGTTTTACATCTACATTAAAGTGAAGTGTGAACCGGTTATTGCCTTTGTCGAACATCCAGAATTCATATCCACAATTGCATTTCATTAATCAACCCGTGATCCGTCGAACGGGAGTGCCTTTCAGAGCAGCATGTTCTTCGAGAAAAGTTCTGCGGAACGCATACTCTGTTGCTATTGCCTTTGCAAGCTGTACTGACCCGAATGACGCCGACCAAAATAGGTATTACTGCGTTTTATTAAAACTTTATTATGACTTTCATGTTTGCAAATAAGCGTAAATGTTGAGTGAATATTGGTAACAAATGACTGCGCTTCACCGCTGTATAACTATAATTATTCAAAACCATCAGGTTTTGACGGCATAGAGGTGTGATAGAAAAGTTTTAAAATTGTCTAATTTTATATCACAATTCGATTTAAATGCTTAAAAAATACTGATCGGTAAGCTTTAGTTTGACATACATTTTAAAGCCAGTACGTTTGTCTACACAAGCGCAAATGTCTCATCGCTTAACCTGCGATTGGTTACGAGTTCTGATTTTAACTGTGAGAAACGTTGTAAAACCATTATGTTTAAATTATTTCGCTGTTTACCTTGCACGTACCACGCGCTGTTCGACTGCAAACATTGAATACGCCAGCCCGTCAAATTATCTATATGCCTGTTTTTATCCCGTGCCAATTAGACTCTAAAATTATCGAGATATTAACCTGGGATTGCATCCATGTTTCGCGAAAATATTAACCATTGTGACCGCGGGAAGATGCGTGATTCTGTGTTCCGAGTTCTTCAAAATTACCGTCAGAAAATCAACCGAGAGCCTGCGTGTCCCGACTCAGCGACTCGCGTCCGACAACTTTCCCTCAAACCAGGTCTCAGGGCTACGCGCCGCCGCGGCAGTATGCGCGCCGCGTGCTCGGTACAGGACGCCGCCATTGGCAGGGCGCCATCGCTTCCAATCTGCAACAAAGGAATTCAGTTCCTAGTCAGAACAGCACAAATTCTCAAGACCATTTGGTATTTTCTAACAATGATTAAAGCTTAAATATTAACACTTACTAGAAATCGCTTAGTAGAATATTAAAATAAGAAATGAATATGCAGGTTACAAGGGACGAGAGACAGGCAATTATTGGAATGCATTTTATGCTTGTGTCCGCGATACATCTTGACAGTTGGGCACAGGGCAGTGGTGTTCAAAATATTTTGAAACATTGATTCTTGTCCCCTTCTACATATAAATAGGTTTGTTGGTGAAGTTTGATTTGATTTGCTTTGGACGTAACTTGTGTTTGGTAACCATTTTATTAAATAACTGATAACGCACGAATAGACTGGCATGCAATCGAAGCTAGCGAGACACAAACACAAAGTATATGCCAATACTGGTCGTTAAAACATAGAACACGTGTAACATTTGACTTAAAATATCTTTCGGTAGAAATGAATTTATGCAAAATGTGAAAGATTTAATGTATTTACGCATCGTCGGAAAAGTTCAAATAATAACTCCGTTTGTGGAATATCCTAATTTACCTTTAATCGTTTCTACAAAACGAATTGATAGGGAATCACAGATAGAATGAAAGGTTCATCTTCGCTAATATTTTGGGATTTGTCCTCAAAGTCACTGCTAGTAGATAACGTTTCGCCAATATATTGTTTCAGTTTAGGAGACCTTGATACCGAGTTTCAATTTTCATGATATAACCTTAAATTGCTTTAACGTAAAATCGCTAAAAGCTGGAAAC
>JAXIVJ010003638.1:0-91830 GCA_036785665.1 Chirona hameri | reverse complement strand
CATGGGTTTTTGATCATGCATCGCCGCTTCGCGTATATAGGCTCCGTCGGCGCTCCGCGTAGAGGCGCCCTCGGGGGGGGGGGGGGGGGGCGGCCGCCCCCCGCCGCCCCCCCCCCCTGTATCCGCCCCTGTTGGCATATAGAGACATTTTAATGGAAGTTTGGTTTAAGTTAGGCGAATTTCATTGTATCATTCAGTTGTACTTAGAAACATTGACGTCTTTTTAATTTGTATCTTAAGATGGTGTTAGCAAACTGCCGGAAAACGTTCAAACATAGATCGTTGCTACTAAATAGCAAAGGTATGTTAGAAAAAGTTGAAGGATATTATTCGAATTTTGTTTTATGAATCAAGAAGTGATTGTTGCGTTACGACAACGCCATCATCACCTTAGACATGTTCTATTTCATGGTTATTAAGCAAGTATATTCAAATTTAAATCAAGCGCGGATGGCAAAAACATTCAAGTACCATAAAATGGGTCAAGTACTTACCGATCCGTTGTTTTCAGCGGGGAGCGCTTGAGCGGGTCCAAATTGAAATAACTTTGGCTAGGAACAGTTTTAGGCAAAAGGTGATAAATTTACAATATATTTGGTCTCGTCTGTCGATTTCAAGAGATAACTCCATTTTTTGGGGAAAATGTCATTATTTCCCTTTAACGGATATGTCTCACGTGAAATGCTGACCGGCCAGCCGGTCGGCGGCGGCCGCGCCGTGGCCTCTGACGTCACATCGTGTACAGACCGTTATTGAGCTCAGTGGTACAGACTCGAAGCTGGCCGAGCCGGGCCGGCGTCCAGTCCCGGTCAGAGGCTACGTTAGGAAGATATGGTGCATACAATTGTCCCAAAGTACCATTTGTAACGATCGGAGGTGGCTGGAAATTTGTCACGATCTCCTTGGATAGCTAGGCTAGTGGACAGAGCTAGGTTTTTCAACATGCGATGCACCGTTTCTCCGTGAATGGCCGAGAGCCCGCTCCGTAAGCCGGGTCGGCGGCGCGCAGTGCTCAGCTCGCGTGTCGCGAGGGGCAATTCTACACGTGTGCGCCTTAGTGCCGACACCGGGAGCGCTTGACTTTGATGCAGCCGTGCAACCAACCAAACCATCTAATGGCTTTGCATTCTATGCAGTGGCGTAGCCAAGGGGGGGGGGGGGCAAATGGGCCATGCCCCCCCCCCCCCCCCTGGAGGCCAGGCGGGCCCCTCTGGCGGCCGAGCGAGGGTCCCCTAGGCCGAAGGCCCCAGTGTTTTGGATGGTGTCAGGTGCCCGCAAAACGCCTTATGTCGCATAAAGAACGTCCACGAACAAATCTAACACGAGTAAATCACAGCATTTAAGAGCTGGTATTTATTTCGAGGGCCCCTCAGGCCTTCCCAGGGCCTCCAATTCCTTTCGAGGGCCCCTCAGACATTTCGAGGGCCCCCTCAGGCATTTCGAGGCCCCTCAGGCATTTCGAGGGCCCCTCAGGCCAGGCACGTAGCCAGGATTTCGTCCAGGGTGTGTGTGTGTGTGGGGGCGCCTCGAAAGGGCCCCTTCCCGAGCGTTACCCCCCCCCCCCCCCCCCCCCCAAAAAAAAAAAAAGGATATGAAAAACTCTACGGATTTCGGCCACTTTATTTTGTGAGGTTCAACTTTCCAGGGGCCCTCTGATCTGTCCAGGGGCCCTCTGGTTTTTCCAGGGCCCTCTGGTCTGTCCAGGGCCCTCTGGTCTGTCCAGGGGCCCTCCAGCCTGCTCAGGGGCCCTTCCGAGCTGGCCAGGGACTGCACTGGCTGCTTTTTCACCCTGCCGACATCCTCAGGGGCCTCTCCGACCTGCCCAGGGGTCCTTCTGTGCTGGCCAGAGGCCCATTCGACGTAATCAGGGGCCATCTGACCTGCTCAGGGACCCTTTCGGTCTGGTCAGGGGTCCCTTTGACATGCACAGGGACCCTTTTAACTTCCCAAGGGCCCTCTGGTCTGCCCAGGAGCCCTCCAGCCTTCTAAGGGGCCCTTCCAACCTGGCAAGAGACTGCGCTTTCTGTTTTGTCGCCTTGTGAACATGCTCAGCGGGCCATTCGACCTGCCCTGGGGCCCCTCCGTGCTGACTAGGAGCCCATTCGGCATGTCCAGGGGCCCTTTTGGTCTGGTCAGGGGCCCCTCTGACATGCACAGAGGCCCTTTTAACTTCCCAGAGGCCCTCTGGTGCTGGTCTGTCCAGGGGCCCTCCAGCCTGTTCAGGGGGTCCTTAAGACCTGGCAAGGGACTGCACTGGCTGCTTTGTCGCCCTGCCGACATGCTCAGGGGCCTCTCCGACCTTCCCAGGGGTCCCTCTGTGCTGGCTCGGTGCTCATTCGACGTGTTCAGAGGCCCTTTGACCCGCTCAGGGGCCCTTTCGGCTTGTACAGGGGCCCTTCTGGCATGTACAGGGCTCTGCTGAACGTCCAAAGGCCCTCGTGGTCTTTCAGAAAGGGCCCTGGTGCCCCTAAAGAACCTCTGAAATGCTCGAAACTCTTAAAGACCACGCTTCGCGTAGTCCATGAGCGTGGTCTCGTCGGCCCTTTTCGGTGCGCTGCGCGCTGCGCGCCCGAAAAGGACCCGCCGGGCCTCCAGGGCGGGGGGGGGGGTAGCCTCCCCCCGCCCCGCCCCCTTGGCTACGTGCCTGCCTCAGGCCTACCGAATTAATGTTATCGACTTTTAAGCGTTGGTTACAAAATGATCTGTCCGACCTCATATTTCCCTAAATATGGCAGCATTTGGTAGCATAGCCAACGAGCTACAATAACAGCGCAAGCCCTCATGTGGATGCGCGTGAAGTTATTGTGACGTTAGGACAAAATGTATTGGGGTCTGGACGTTTGGAAGAAGACGTTTGGGATGGGTGGGGGGGGGGGGGGGCACGGAAGTTTTTTTTAGGGGAATCCCAAAGTCTCACATTTCTGAAAACTTCAGATTTTGCTTGCATTGATAGCTGATTTAAAACAAACTTTCCTTAGATAAAGTTGCTTAGATTTTCTTATCAGGAAATGTGTACATTTTGTGCTGATTTCAGGCGGTTTGACGGCTGCTATGGCCCCTTTTCCCCTGGATCTGCCAAGTTTGTTAGGGGGGGAATCCCAAAAAGTCTCACACATTTCTGAAAACTCATCGGATTTCGCTTGCTTATGCATTGATAGCTGATTTAAAACAAACTTCCTTAGATAAAGTTGCTTAGATTTTCTTATCAGGAAATGTGTACATTTTGTGCTGATTTCAGGCGGTTTGATGGGTTTGATGGGATATAAATTTTTACCCCCAAACTCGAACCTGTGTGGTTCGAGTTTGGGGGCCCCCAATTGGCTACGAGGGCCCCTCTGATCCCGTTTGCCCCCCCCCCCCCCCCCCCCCTGGCCGAAATCCTGGCTACGCCCCTGATTCTATGAGACCTTGACGTGCAGAGCATGACGAATCGATATACATGTCATTGGTCTGCATTTTCACCATACCATACGCGATAGCCCTGACCAAACGCTATTTTTTTTCGATTTCGAACAAAATGTCGATAAAAAACACGCTCGAATGATTTTTGAAAAATGTACATCGCTGAATTCCGCGTGAGCTCAGCTTTCGAATGGTGCATCTCCCGTAGTTTGACACCTCCGAACCCTTCAAACGAACCGTGCGTGGAGCTGCCGACGGGTCTGCGACTCTGCCCACGGTCATAGAATACGGTCTACATGCCCGGCACCTGAGTGTTCGCAGCCCGGCCCCGGAGTGGAGGCCGCCGCCGGCCTCCGGGTCTGCCGGCGGTCATAGAATACGGTCTACATACCCGGCACCTGGGCGTTCCCAGCCCGTCCCCGGCCACCGCTCACTGCCCGGAGGCAATCTGAGCCGCTCACTGTACCGCCGCTGCTGCTTACGCGCTCCGGGGCGGGCTCGGCCTCAGAGTCGGGGTGAGGTAAGGTATGCCGCGCTCCGGGGCGCAAATTCCCGAAGTCCAATAACCATTCGCACTCGGAATTGGAGATAACGTCATAGCTGCTGGACGAGTCCATTATACCACCAGGGGAGGTTGGCACCTCCCTGAATGGGATGCTGGGCCGCGACAATCAAGGCTCTGTAAGCGACAATAATCGAAGCGATCGCTGCGTGTGATGCGCTTAGCCTCGGTGCGCACCATATGAAACATATAGTTTATTCTCGTTACGGCGCGGTCGTCAGGCAGAAGTGCATTTGATCTCCGTTTACATGTCAGATCGGTAGGCAACAGTACCTATATTCGGCGTCTGTATTATATTTATATTGCTTTGTTTATACTTGAAAACAGGCGGTCGACCAAAATAGCAGTGTTAGACAATTATTCCCTGAATATTTCGATAATACGTATTTATTTCGATCGCATACGTAATATTAGAAGGTAGGGCGTTGAATTTTAAATATGTAATTTTCCACCCAGAGATTCCATGAAACGAGCACGGAGCAAGTCAGTTCAGTTGACACGTGCGACAACTGTGTTTAGAAAGCGGAAAACGCGTTTATATTTCAACCTCGGTTTTCTATTACCTGTCGAGGTGCGCCAATAGAAGTTAAAGGAAATAGTTCACCTTCAACATGGATTTTGAACTGAAATAGCAGTTTTGTAGCCCGTGTTAAGAAATCCTTATCTGGAACTTGTATTGGCTGAAAAGACTCTCCAGCCGAAGATATTTGACTTTTTGGCGAAGGAATACGGCGCATATATGATGTACCGTACCGTCTGAAAGTGCCAGCACTGCCATGGAGCATGCGCAGACCAATAATGCACACCATAACATTAATAATGTACGACCTGCTGTCTTGAATTGGCGCGATGTAGGACCATTTTTGAAAATAAAAAAGAAACTGCATTAAAAAATATAATAAAATCGTGTTCTGAAAATTTCCCGAAGGTGAACTATTTCCTTAGTAATTTTGAAAAACATGTATTTTTCGCCATCGCGACAGGAAACAGCTGGCAACACCGCAGTATCAAGTCCAGATAAACCACGAAACAATTTTCATCACCATCAATGTGCAATGATTTTAATTACGAATCGTCGCAAACAACTCCAGTGCCGTATCCAATTCAAAACAACTCAAACCGTCGGCAGCACTGCATAGCAAACATCCAACCATAGGTCGGAGTGGTCAAATCGCCTAATGACTCTACCTTCTATATACGGCCTTTCTCACAGGATCCAACACAAAATAGCCTCCAGATCCTCCAGATTAACCAATGAGCATGCGCAATAGGTAGGGAGAATGTGACGTCATAGTGACGTCACATCCAAGTGAATTCGACCAATCAAATGAATGGTGCGAATGGTTATCAGACTTCGGGAATTTGCCTCCGGGGCGGCCCGGCTGCAAATTCCCGAAGTCTAATAACCATTCGCACTCGGAATTAGAGATGTCATAGCTGCTGGGCGAGTCCATTATACCACCGGGGGAGGTTGGCACCTCCCTGCATGAGATGCTGGGCCGCGACAATCAAGGCCCTATAAGCGACTATAAGCGAAGCGATCGCTGTGTGTGATGCGCTTAGCCTCGGTGCGCGCCATATGAAACATATAGTTTATTCTCGGGACGGCGCGGTCGTCAGGCAGAAGTGCATTTGATCTCCGTTTACATGTCAGATCGGTAGGCAACAGTACCTATATTCGGCGTCTGTATTATATTTATATTGCTTTGTTTATACTTGAAAACAGGCGGTCGACCAAAATAGCAGTGTTAGACAATTATTCCCTGAATATTTCGATAATACGTATTTATTTCGATCGCATACGTAATATTAGAAGGTAAGGCGTTGAATTTTAAATACGTAATTTTCCACCCAGAGATTCCATGAAACGAGCACGGAGCAAGTCAGTTCAGTTGACACGTGCGACAACTGTGTTTAGAAAGCGGAAAACGCGTTTATATTTCAACCTCAGTTTTCTATTACCTGTCGAGGCGCGCCAATAGAAGTTAATAGTAATTTTGAAAGACATGTATTTTTCGCCATCACGACAGGAAATAGCTGGTGATGTAACGGGTTTTCGCTTCTGCATGGTTCTGCCATTTTGTGCAACATTGCAACATTTTTTTGATTTTTTTTTAAAACTCTTTTTCTGGTTAATTTTGGGCCGCTGAATGGAATTACATAAATTGTGAGGCTCTCTGGCTTAATCTGCAACAATTAGAACTGCTTGCAACAATTGTCAACAATTTGCAACATTATTAAAATTTTGCTCACGGGGTTTTCTTGAGATCAGGAGTCGAAATATGGCATTTTCAGAATGTTATATCCCCGTGTTTTCGAGATAATACTAAATTTTGTGGTTAAAATGCAGAATCGAGCTCAACCTGTACATACATTTTTATTTTGGAGGCAGGTCAATCATCGGCGAGCACATAGGTCGCTGCACGGTTAGGGTGGGTGGTGAAATTTAGCGAGTTAATCGGGAATTGGTCCGGTGGAATAAGGTCCGGGTTTCCTTGTCCGTGAGCCGGCACCAATGGCCCTCTGGCTCCTCCTTACATAATTTCACCAACGGCTTGTCTCTCAGATTATCACACCGTGAGTTCTGTGATCGGTTCCATGTATATTCTGCATACCCAGTGCAACGCTACGCTGAGGACGAACTCCCACTGGAACTAACACATTCATACATCCTTTCACTCAGACTCTCCCCAAACATTCACTCAATCATCAATATCTTTCATACTTTGCAGTAAACTGTCAGGTTCGTCTTCCTGACCCCTCCCTCTTTTCCTATCCCCACCAGTGGTGCGTAGTGTTACACAGGGAACGCACCAGGGTAACAGCTGGTTCACTGAGCGAATTTCGTCTCCGATGTACTCAGGCTCTTCACTATGGATAACTTTCCACTCTAACTATTAAATCCACCAAATGAAAATATGAATAACCTCACACATGCTTTTCTGTCTGGGTCCATTCCTGCCGCACACTACTGCTGGGATCCACGACTTACTGCGGTTTCCGTGGTGCTCCAATCGCCAATCCACGCCACCTCAGCACCCTGACTCCTCCTACGGCATTTATCTGAGGTGGATGGCCATTCCGGCCCACACGTCGCCACCCCAGCACCCTGACTCCTCCTACGGCATTTATCTGGGGCGGATGACCATTCCGGCCCGCACACGTCGCCACCCCAGCACCCTGACTCCTCCTACGGCATTTATCTGGGGCGGATGGCCATTCCGGCCCGCACACGTCACCACCTCAGCACCCTGACTCCTCCTACGGCATTTACCTGAGGCGGATGGCCATTCTGGCCCTCACACGTCGCCACCCCAGCACCCTGACTCCTCCTACGGCATTTATCTGGGGCGGATGGCCATTCTGGCCCGCACACGTCGCCACCCCAGCACCCTGACTCCTCCTACGGCATTTGTCTGGGGCGGATGGCCATTCCGGCCCGCACACGTCACCACCTCAGAACCCTGACTCCTCCTACGGCATTTACCTGAGGCGGATGGCCATTCTGGCCCTCACACGTCGCCACCCCAGCACCCTGACTCCTCCTACGGCATTTATCTGGGGCGGATGGCCATTCCGGCCCGCACACGTCACCACCTCAGCACCCTGACTCCTCCTACGGCATTTACCTGAGGCGGATGGCCATTCTGGCCCCCACACGTCGCCACCCCAGCACCCTGACTTCTCCTACGGCATTTATCTGGGGCGGATGGCCATTCCGGCCCGCACACGTCACCACCTCAGCACCCTGACTTCTCCTACGGCATTTACCTGAGGCGGATGGCCATTCTGGCCCTCCTGGTTTCCCAGAACCTGGCGTTACCGGACTCTTTCGAGTGCCCGCCAGTATTTCGCGACTTATGGCGCGCGATCCAGCTCACTTCTTGGCATCGCGGAATGGACCCAAAAAAACAAACAATCTCATCATCATCTAACTCCCATTCTCCTGGAAACACAACTTTCTCCTTCCGAACTAAATATTCCCACCGAAACCGGTCTATACATCTGAGACCTTTGCCATCTTTTGTTAAAAGGGTCTCCTCTTAGTTGAATTCCCATTCAACTCCACCCCCTTTCCCCCATCACCCGTTGTGCAGCAGACCGTGTCGGCAGGCATATTACGCACAGGGGCGCGGCTACGTATTGTCTAGGCCTCCTCACAATCTTGTCTATTATTTCCCACTGTCAGTTTACACCATGCTGTTATCGTCATACCTCCCTCGTGCGTTGTATCCTATTTGCCCCGGCTCCACGCGCACGGTTGTCTCTGGGCGTGCGTCTGCACGTTTGTATGTAGTGTACGTGCAGTATGCATGCATGATTCCAAGTATGTGTATGTATGCCTGTATGCCTGTATGCCTGTATGCCTGTATGCCTGTATGCCTGTATGCCTGTATGCCTGTATGCCTGTATGCCTGCATGCCTGCATGCCTGCATGCCTGCATGCCTGCATGCCTGCATGCCTGCATGCCTGCATGCCTGCATGCCTGCATGCCTGCATGCCTGCATGCCTGCATGCCTGCATGCCTGCATGCCTGCATGCCTGCATGCCTGCATGCCTGCATGCCTGCATGCCTGCATGCCTGCATGCCTGCATGCCTGCATGCCTGCATATGCCTGCATGCCTGCATGCCTGCATGCCTGCATGCCTGCATGCCTGCACGCCTGCACGCCTGTATGCCTGTATGCCTGTATGCCTGTATGCCTGTGTGCCTGTGTGCCTGTGTGCCTGTGTGCCTGTGTGCCTGTGTGCCTGTGTGCCTGTATGTTTGTTTGTATGTATGTATGTATGTATGTATGTATGTATGTAGGTATGTATGTATGTATGTATGTATGTATGTATGTATGTATGTATGTATGTATGTATGTATGTATGTATGTATGTATGTATGTATGTATGTATGTATGTATGTATGTATGTATGTATGTATGTATGTATGTATGTATGTATGTATGTATGTATGTATGTATGTATGTATGTATGTATGTATGTATGTATGTATGTATGTATGTATGTATGTATGTATGTATGTATCTTATAACTGTTAGCGTGAAGAAGCGTCGCCGGCGTGATACCATTTGTAGTGTATTTGTGGAGTGTGTGTAGTTTATGCTGTGTAGTGTATATTGTGTAGTGTATATTGTGTAGTGTATATTGTGTAGGGTATATTGTGTAATGTATATTGTGTAGTGTATATTGTGTAGTGTATATTGTGTAGTGTATTGTGTAGTGTGCATTGTGTAGTGTATTTTGTGACTATAGTGTACCACGAGTCGTGTTTCTGTAATTGGTAATCGGTACTCAGTACTCGGTACTCGATACTCAGTACTCAGTACTCAGTACTCAGTACTCGGCACTTGGTACTCGGTACTCGGCACTCGGCACTCGGCACCTGGTACTCGGTACTCGGTACTCGGCACTCGGTACTCGACACTCGGTACTCGGTACTCGTTACTCAGGAATGGGTACTCAGTAATCGGTACTCACTACTCGGTACTCGGTACTCGGTTACTCGGTTATCGGTACTCGGTACTTGGTACGCGGTACTCGGTACTCGGCACTCGGTACTCGGTACTCGGTACTCGGTACTTGGTACTCGGTACACGGTACTAGGTACTCGGTAATCGGTACACGTTACTCGGTACTCGGTACTCGGTACACGGTACACGGTACTCGGTACTCGGTACTCGGTACTCGGTACTCGGTACTCGGTACTCGGTACTCGGTACTCGGTACTCGGTACTCGGTACTCGGTACTCGGTACTCGGTACTCGGTACTCGGTACTCGGTACTCGGTACTTGGTACACGGTACTCGGTACTCGGTACTCGATACTCGGTACTGGGTACTCGGCACTCGGTACTCGGTACGGACACCTGGTACTTGGTGCTCAGTACTTTTCTGTATGTACAACAACTGTCCCACCTGAGCGAAATCCACGGGTTTTCCCCTCGTTAGGCTAGCGTCTGACCGTCTGGCCGGACCCTCTCGTCCAGGGGAGGGGGTTCATGACGTCATGTGTTTTGGGATCGGGCGCGTGGGGTCAGTGTCCCAGCGGCCGGTAGCGGTGATCGGTGACGCTGGCCGTGTGGACACTTGTGCGAATTTTTCATGACAGCGATTTTATTCTGGCGTTAATTTTTAACAGCGAGATGAACAGGGACGAAATTGTACATGACCGTGATTTGTATCATACCGCCATATCTTTCCATAGAGCAAACAACCATCCCATAATTTCGCGCTTGTTAAGGAGACAGTTAACTGCGAGAATCGTAAACATTCCAACACAGCCTTCCTCACTTTCCTTTTCCTTGGGAAATATTTACTTTACTCAGTTAGCTTTGAACTTAATGAAAATAACGTTGCTTAACAAAATTAAATTAAAAGTCTTGCAATTATCGGCGGCTTAGGGCTGTGTGGAAACAATATTAGCACATACTCGACAATTCGTCAATAAGACCTGTTTATCAAAATCCTCACGACACAATCCCTAAATGATCTGTTTGTATATGCCGAAACGTTGAAATGATGACCCTGTCATCAACCGATCCTGACATCAAAGATTGCGTAAAAAGGCTTACAGATTAAATTGCAAATTAACCACAGTGAAGTTAATTTGACCGGATTTGAAAATGTCACCAATCAGACCAAATAATCAACCGAACCGGATAATTGAATGGCAAGGTTAAGAAAAATATCGGTCACCCTGTCTGCTGGCAATCGGGTTAGCCATTCCTGAAAATTTTCAGTACGGGTATTTCACATAATTATCACATCACTCGGGTTTTACCAGAAACAGTTGGCCTTCAATATATCAGTAAACATTGTTCACCAAAATAAACATTAAACCTCGGAACCTTGAATTGAGTATTTCATCACATCTAGCCGCAAAAATTGCATTACCCTGCCTTGGAAGCATTGAAGTCACATCATCGCTTGTCCCTACATATATATTTTTACGTTAACATTACTAATTATATTACGTGACTTCCCCTCAAGCTAGCGCTCCATCTCATTGATATTTCTTCCTCAATCCATCTTTCAGTCACATTCCGAATTAGAGTACTAGGTAATTCACACAAGGCTATATTTACAGAAAATTGTGCACCGATAGTTCAAGTTAATTGTCTCGTGAATACAATATCATTCATCTTATAGGCAGCAGTTCGAATAGAGTCAACAAAATTCAGCCAGTCACATCAGTCACATCAGTTCGAACAGTCAACCAGTCAAATAAATCCCATCGGCGACCACCACCAGCATTGGCACAAGCTCCATAATCGGTTGCATTTAAAGCACGAGAGTTATAAAAGACGCAAACATAAACGTCAAAACCATATCAGAGTTTTGATTTACGTTAGAAGTTATAACTAGTCAGGCAATCAATATATGATAATTTTTCAACCATACACATACTCGCGTAGGCATAATTAAGAATATCGTGACTACATGACCAAACAAATGCCCAAATAGCAGGGGAGTTCAATGAGAGAAGAACAAAACGACGAAGAAGAAGAAAAAAACGGCCGAAACACTGTGCAAATTAAATTTGTATGGTGTTCAGATGCACAACAAATTAACTGACCATGGATTATAAGGAGGGTATAAGGATTGTACAGACTTTCCGACCTTACTTGATGTGAAATGCGGCTACTTTCTCCAGTATGAAATTTATAGAACTAAACAACAGCAAATCTTGAAGGCTGACTTGTGATGGTCCTTGACGCGGCTTCTCTGAGACTAAGGCTCGCGGCGAGGAGCCGCGGCCCCAGCCTGCTTCCGTCCCTACTCACTGCCCCATCTTGTCTCCTCTGAGACTGAGGCTCGCGGCGAGGAGCCGCGGCCCCAGCCTGCTTCCGTCCCTGCTCACTGCCCCATCTTGTCTCCTCTGAGACTGAGGCTCGCGGCGAGGAGCCGCGGCCCCAGCCTGCTTCCGTCCCTGCTCACTGCCCCATCTTGTCTCCTCTGAGACTGAGGCTCGCGGCGAGGAGCCGCGGCCCCAGCCTGCTTCCGTCCCTGCTCACTGCCGAACTCTGTTCCTCTGAAACTTACTTGGACTGTTTGGAGGCCTGGGCGCACTATCGGCAATTTGAAGATCGGTCTCGTCCTTGCTGCTCTGCTGTTCGATCTGCCGCCCCTTCACCCCTCTTGCAGGCCCTTTTATCAACTTTTTGCTTGAAAAATCAGGTCAGTTGCCAGATTGGCGCCTTGCTGCCGTGATTTTTTCTCCACTCGGTTTTAATTTTCGATTCCCTTTTGCTGTCCTGTCATTGGTCCTTCTCACCCGGCTGCAACGGCCTGTGGATGCCTGCGGCGGCCGGAACTGCTGTCTACAGCGGCCCAGAGGCGGAGCTTGCTGCCGTGATCTGGGTCAGGATCCTGCGCAGAGGCTTCTGCCGAGCGCCGTACGTGACCCGGGCCGCTGGCCGGCGCTCACGCTTAATGGCGCCGTGCAGCTGCTGTTATGGTGTCCTTTAATGGGCCTGGTGCCTTAATAGCGACACCCTGGCGGTACACAGGTCGGAACGAGGGTATTTGTTGCCTGCGTGGGGGGCTTCAGCCAGCGTCTCCACTGTTGAAGTGTTTGGTGTGCACACGGCCGTCGTCCCTTCCATGTTCAATTTTAAAATTACACATAGCTTTTGCTTTTTAGAATGTATCTATTCTTCTGCTTATCTCTATACTTTCTTCTTTTTCCCTCTGTTTCTTTTGGACAATTTAAAATGTATCTCGCTACAGTGACGCCGCAGTATCAAGTCCAGATAAACCACGAAGCAATTTTCATCACCATCAATTTGCAATGATTTTAATTACGAATCGTCGCAAACAAATCAAGTGCCGTATCCAATTCAAAACAACTCAAACCGTCGGCAGCACTCCATAGCAAACAACCAACCCTAGGTCGGAGTGGTCAAATCGCCTAATGACTACCTTCTATATACGGCCTTTCTCACAGGATCCAACACAAAATAGCCTCCAGATCCTCCAGATTAACCAATGAGCATGCGCAATAGGTAGGGATAATGTGGCGTCATAGTGACGTCACATCCAAGTGAATTCGACCAATCCAATGAATTGGTGCGAATGGTTATTAGACTTCGGGAATTTGCGGCCCGGCTCAAAGCCGGGGTAAGGTAAGTCGCGCTCCGGGGCGGCCCGGCTCAGATCCGGGGTAAGGTAAGGTAAGTCGCGCTCCGGGGCGGCCCAGCTCAGAGCCGGGGTAAGGTAAGTCGCGCTCCGGGGCGGCCCGGCTCAGAGCCAGGGTAAGGTAAGGTAAGTCGCGCTCCGGGGCGGCTCGGCTCAGAGCCGGGGTAAGGTAAGGTAAGTCGCGCTCCGGGGCGGCCCGGCTCAGAGCCGGGGTAAGGTAAGTCGCACTCCGGGGCGGCCCGGCTCAGAGCCAGGGTAAGGTAAGGTAAGTCGCGCTCCGGGGCGGCCCGGCTCAGAGCCGGGGTAAGGTAAGGTAAGTCGCGCTCCGGGGCGGCCCTGCTCATAGCCGGGGTAAGGTAAGGTAAGTCGCGCTCCGGGGCGGCCCGGCTCAGAGCCGGGGTAAGGTAAGGTAAGTCGCGCTCCGTGGCGGCCCGGCTCAGAGCCAGGGTAAGGTAAGGTAAGTCGCGCTCCGGGGCGGCTCGGCTCAGAGCCGGGGTAAGGTAAGGTAAGTCGCGCTCCGGGGCGGCCCGGCTCAGAGCCGGGGTAAGGTAAGTCGCGCTCCGGGGCGGCCCGGCTCAGAGCCAGGGTAAGGTAAGGTAAGTCGCGCTCCGGGGCGGCCCGGCTCAGAGCCAGGGTAAGGTAAGGTAAGTCGCGCTCCGTGGCGGCCCGGCTCAGAGCCAGGGTAAGGTAAGGTAAGTCGCGCTCCGGGGCGGCCCGGCTCAGAGCCGGGGTAAGGTAAGGTAAGTCGCGCTCCGGGGCGGCCCTGCTCATAGCCGGGGTAAGGTAAGGTAAGTCGCGCTCCGGGGCGGGCCCGGCTCAAAGCAGTAGCGTACCCATGATTCACTCCAGGAGGGGGCAATTTTTGCTCAGAGAGGCATAAAGTACCCCCACCAAAAAAAAATCCACCGGTTTTGGCCCATTATATTTAAAAAAGGGCATATTTTCACCATTTTTCTCTTTAAAAAAATATAGAAAATCATTCATCTTTTCGACCAAAGGGGGCACGTACAGACCTTCAGGGAGGGGGCAATTGCCCCGTTTGCCCCCCCCCCCTTGTGTACGCTTATGGCTCAGAGCCGGGGTAAGGTAAGGTAAGCCGCGCTCCGGGGCAGCCCGACTCAGAGCTGGGGTAGGGTAAGCCGCGCTCCGGGGCGGGCCCGGCTCAGAGCTGGGGTAAGGTAAGCCGCGCTCCGGGGCGGCCCGACTCAGAGCTGGGGTAAGGTAAGCCGCGCTCCGGGGCGGCCCGGCTCAGAGCCGGGGTAAGGTAAGCCGCGCTCCGGGGCGGCCCGACTCAGAGCTGGGGTAAGGTAAGCCGCGCTCCGGGGCGGCCCGACTCAGAGCTGGGGTGAGGTAAGCCGCGCTCCGGGGCGGCCCGACTCAGAGCTGGGGTGAGGTAAGCCGCGCTCCGGGGCGGCCCGACTCAGAGCTGGGGTAAGGTAAGCCGCGCTCCGGGGCAGCCCGGCTCAGAGCCGGGGTGAACCGGTGGTGAGAAACACCATTACCGTTTACCATACCAGGTGACATTAACGTGTGTGGTATACATAGTTGAGGGGATACCTTGGGGGAGGGGGGCGCTTTGCGCCCGCTGGGTGATAACTAAAAACTGCGCATTCGTAGTTTTCGTTTATAGACGCGTGTCATAAAGGAACATAAGATTGTCTGAAATGTCTATTTGAGACTAAATTTGTATCCACAAATAGGCTCGAATGACTAATCGTGCTTCGCTAGATAATGGTTGGTCCGTTGGTCCGTTGACCCAATGACATTTGTTGGTAGATAACTTGACCCACTAAGCCGTTGACCCATTATGCCATCGGCCCGTCGACACTGGCGGATCCAGCCTCTCATCATCATCATCATCAACATGTTTATTGTTTTATAACATATTTATATGGCATACATAAGGTAGAGTTGGCGCAAAAGCTGGGGAGCTTGACTCGAGGCGCCAACTCTAACACATATCATCAGGTACCTAATAACTCAACCGCCGCCGTATCACTGGTCATCGCGCGCAGCAGATCATACACCGCGCGCCCCGCCGGAGGAGCGGACCCACCAGAGGTCTACGATTTAATCAACACCAGTGAATCTGTGAGAGTTTTGCAAGTAGTTTTGGAAGTGACGGGCTACCGCGCGGCCGCCGCCGCTACTGAGACTCGTGCCGTGCAACAGGATTTGTGATTGGGTGGATCTGGACTCCTGCATGAGGTTGTAGTGTAGACTCTGGGATATGTTGCTAATCAATTCGTTTCTATGACAAGTGCATATCGGGCATGAACAGATAAGCCATGTGGTGTCGTCGTCGGTCCTGCTCTGGTCGGTCCAGTGAGAGGCGAGTTGCGGGGTGCAGATCTGTATTGGATCGAGTCCGGAGGCACACTGACACCCTACCATGCTAGACACGCACGACGTCACATACATGGTTGGGTGAACAGCCAATGAGGTAATCCAGTCAGGCCTGGTACCCTTACAGTGCACCAATCGGGTGCCGCGTGCGGCTGGCCACGGGACGGTGGCCGGCGCCCGCGGCGGTAGGTCGCATGCACCGGGCGGCCGCGCGCCGCGCGGTGACCCGACAGTGGCAGCATGCTGTGCCGCCGGGCCGACTGGGCGCGCTCACAACATCTCCCCCTTCATCGGGACTGCTGGGGAAGCAGTCCTAGTAGAAGTCGTCACAGCCCAGGCGGCTTGGTGTCCTTCTTTGACGAGTACTTCGTCGAAGAGCTGACGGCAGCGGGAGCTGGAATCGCACTTGACGGCGAGGTGCTGGGGCTTGACCCTCTGATGGTGAGGAATCCGTCGGCTTGCTCGTTGATTCTTGTGGTGGCTGGAGTGATGGACGGAGGAAGCGTCTGTTTCGCCACAAGACTCTGCCACTTGGTGTCTTGGTCAGGTAGTCTCTGTGGTACCCGACGCCGACGATGGTGCCGAGCTTGTCCCAGCGTCTGCTGACCGGATCTTGCAGCCTGACGTGCGCTCCGATCTTCAGCGGTGCCAGTGCATGTGCAGAAACATTGTAGTGCTGTTGCGCTTGATGGAGGAACTTCGCTGCCTTGGAGTCGCATTCTTCTGCTTGCTGCTGCCATTCAGCAGCGAACGTGCTGTGATGAGCGGGGACACAGGATCGGATGGGATGACCGAAGACCATCTGTGCTGGAGAACGTCCATCGGCTCGAGGCATGTTCCGCAGCTCTAGAAGTCCTCGGTAGAACTTGTCGTCGTCGATAGAACCGTTTGTCGTCGTCTTGGAGACCAATTGTTTCATCGCCTTCACTGCAGCCTCCGCATGTCCATTGGATTGTGGGTAATACGGAGTTGACATGACATGTCGAACTCCCCAGCGTTTCAGGAAGCCGGCGACTTCTCGGCTCTTGTATTGAGGTCTTCCATCTGTCCGCAGTCTGACGGGGACTCCGAGGGGGGGGGGGCATCTTCTTGTAGAAAAAAGGCACCCCCATTTTTTTTTCTCCGCGAATTTGGGCCGGTCACCTTAATTTGGTATTCGAGCTTTTAAGCTCGAATACCAAATTAAGGTGACCGGCCCAAATTCGCGGAGAAAAAAAATGGGGTGCCTTTTTTATTATGTGAATTTGACAAGTGAATTTCTTAAAAGAAATTCACTTGTCAAATTCACATAAATGTAGTTTGTGGATTCTTTTTCCGAAAAAAGTTGCTTGTTTTTTGGGGTCCAAAACACACAATTTCGCAAATCCGAGATTGACATTTTGAAGAAGTGTCATTTCCTTTCTTTTGACGTGTTTTATTTGCACTTTGCTTCAAAACTCTATTTTCTACGATTGTTCAAACATTTATCGTTTTTCCACCAAAAATGGTATGACATGGCGTCAGTAAAACGTCATTATCTCCCAAAATACTACATCAATTTAATTGGAATTTGGTGAGAAGACGTATAATTGATGCAGCATCAGGTACTGAAAGTTTTACTTTGATATCTATCATAGTTGTCAAGTTATTGAGAAAATCCGGGAGGGGGGCAGATTCTGACCCTCCCCCCCCCCCCCCCCCCCCCACACACACACACAGCGGGGCGCGGGTTAAGTGTCACCGGGGCTGCTTGAATTGCATCAGGTGCGCTGTTTTGTCTATCATTGAAAGAAAGGGATACATACAAACTTCATATTCAATCACACGAGAGAAGAAAAAAAACTTCCGTTTTCATGAAGTTTTCTCCTAAGATCATTGTTTTTCATGTTCAGTACAGGGAACGCGCGGGGGGCATACTTGTATTGAATGCCCCTCTCAGATTCCTGTGGGTGGGGGGCATTTGCCCCTGATGTCCCCTTGGATCCGCTAGTGCCAGCAATTACCGCCAAGGAGAGCCTCTGACAGACACTTAATGTAATTCATTTTCCCATTTTCCAAATTTGTATAAGCAATTGCGAAAGTTGTGTCATGCCGCGAAGCGGCGCGAAATTTTCAGGTTTTTGACTGTGGATAACTGGATTTTGACTGCTGAAGATAATGTTTACGATTTTACGATAAATTGGGAACGCGCGGGGGGGGCATACTTGTATTAAATCCCCCCTCCCCAGATTCCTGCGGGGGAGGGAATTTGCCCCTGATGCCCCCCCCCCCCCCCCCCTCCTGGATCCGCCAGTGCCCGTCGACCATTTAACCTATCTTTCCGTTAGCCTGTTAACCCGCCCTTGAGTGGGTTATCTGGTTATCTTCCTAACCAAATATCCCAGTGAGACGCGCAAGGCGATATTCGAAAGCTCTCAATGAGATGCATCTAAAGCTTACTCTAAATTTTCAAATTGAGGTCACATGTCAGGTCACGATCAGGTCAAAGGTCAAAATCGAGGTATTTGAGTGTATGGGCCATACTTTCCATCCAAAGCCTTGGATTGCGACCATGATCACCCAAAGTCCTCTCAAAGGTATAGTACACATCCCGCATTAGCTTAAGTGAGATTGTTGGTAAAAATCAAGGTCAGGTCACAAAAGGTCACTATGCGCAAAATATCCACGAAAGTCATGCGACATATGTTTTATGGGTTATTTTAAACGTAGAATTCGATATTGATAGTCATTTTACTACCTGACTTCATTTAAGTGAAGTTACTGTCAAGCTCAGGTCAAGGTCAGGTCACATAAGGTCAAAATTCGAAACTGATCAATCTAAATAAAAGGGCATCTTTCCTGACCAGTTTTGACTCAAACTCAGAGCTGACATTCATTTGTTCGTAGCTGGTCATTAAAAACCAAAAGACCCGATTTAAACAAAAATACGCCATAAGTCACCCATACTTTAGAAGCCATAAGTCAGTCAAAAATGGTGATATTGTTTTGAAATTTTGCTTGGGAATTGCCTATTTGTGGTTCTCTATTATATATTCCGTTTTTTTAATATCTCTGAAAAGTTTGATTTTGTGGGCATTTCTCCCCCCCCCCCCCACACACACACACACAAAATGCGGGTCAAAAACAAAAAACATCAAACATCCCAGATAGCCATTTTGTAGCCCTTGCCTTTTGCTATCTTTTTACGTTTTTTGTATTGCATTCTGCTCAAAATATGGCATCTGTACGGTCTGTTAAAGGGATATTGCCACCTCGCGGGCCAATATGGAGTTTTTGGTGTGTATCGGCCGATTAAGCGTGTCCAATTTCACCTGCAAAATTTGGTTACCGAAACTCCCCCCATTAGATAAAAAAAAATGCACCACTCATGCTTGGCACACATTCCTAAAATTGGAGTCGCCTCATCGCTATTCATAGAATCACTTCTTTGCGGACTAGTATTTTCTTTTGAATCTTGCAAACTCAACATCACCATTCCGCAGGGGCGGATCCAGAAAATCTTCAAGGGGGTCATCAATTGCAGTGGTGCCCCTACCTATACCCAAATTTGAAAACTCAACGGATTTGGTCCACTATATTTTGAGGGTGCCCCTATTTCAGCTTGTTTTTTATTGACAACGTTTGCTATAGGTATTTGCAATATCAGTCGTACCCTATCATTTCAAGTGCCGCGGATGGTGTTAAAATCAATGCTGGCAAGACTCAACTGATGCTATTGGGAAGCCCCCAAAATCTACGAAATGCCCCCAGTTTTACCGTAAAATTTCGCGATCACAGTCTTCTTCCCGTTTCGGAAGCCAAGAACCTCGGAATAATCTTTGATCTCACCCTCAGTTGGGACGCGCATATATCCGCAGTCATTAGGCGCTGCTTTGGTATCCTCATCGGTCTATCACATCTGAGGAACTACCTGCCACCTTCTGTCGTCTCCGCCGTGGTCAATGCCTTAGCTCTCTCGCAGATCCGACACTGTATATCTGTGTATGGTAATGGTACACAGAAGAACCTTGCCCGCGTCCAAAAAGTTATAAATTATGCAGCAAAAATGATTTTCGGCCGCAAAAAAAAATGATCATGTGTCGGATCTGCTGGAGGGTCTGGGCTGGCACAGTGCTGGCGACCTGGTACAGTACCACACACTGTGCCTGGTTCACAAAGTACGCCGCCTGGGCGAGCCCGAGGCATTGGCCAGCGGCCTTACCACCATATCGGAGACTCGTGACCGCAGTACAAGACAGAACAACAGTCTGTACATACCGATGTCCCACACAGAGATGGGCCGACGGCGTTTCTGCTGCCGTGCTCCCCGCGAGTATAACTCATTACCACCGGATTTATCGCAGCTTACAATACCTGCGTTTGGCCGCCATTTACGAAGCCACCTGGGCCATGACCGAGAGTGATCACTTGTTGTGACCACGGTAGGATTGTGACCCAACTTTTTAGATCTCGTGTTGCGTCTGTTCAGTGTGTGTGTGTGTGTGTGTGTGTGTGTGTGTGTGTGTGTGTGTGTGTGTGTGTGTGTGTGTGTGTGTGTGTGTGTGTGTGCGTGTGTGTGTGTGTTTCTGTCTGCGTGTACTCTCTTATGGACAGAGTGTACGTGTACAAGCAAAGTGTACGAACAAAGTGAGACTATAATAGCCTCGAGTACATCGGGGATTGTCTCTCAATACAATACAATGCAAATATATCATTTGTACAGTCAAGGGCGGCTCCAGACAGCTGATGAAAAATTAACCAAGAGGGAAGTCGAGGTTTGTGACCAGGGACGTTTGGAAGCCGTTTTTTATGAGCAGTAAATCGTATACATGCGATAAATTATTATTGCGCCGCGAAGTGGCGCCAATATTTGAGGTTTTGAGCGGGTTGGAGAACTCATTTTTGCTATTGGAACCGGCATGCAGGGTCAAAACGAGGAAATATGTCTGGAGCAAAGGATGGGGTCAAAAGACATGTTGCCCCCCCCCCCCCATTTAAGGTCAAAGGTGGGGACATGGCCCCCATATCCTCCCTCCCTGCGGCCGCCAGTGTGTACAGTCTATATTAGACCCTTTTGTACTGGAAAAGAACACTGATTGATTTGCGCCGCGTAGCGGCGCGGAAATGGTTGCTTGATTTTGTTTTTGTCTGGATAACTAGCATGGGCGTCGCCACCACTATGAACAGTACGGACTTTCCGTACAATTTCGCGGAACCATTTGAAGGTGCAGAATTAGAGATATCGATACCTGAAATTTGTATATTCTAATTATCTTCAGATGGACTATTTTTGTCGAATCGTGACGAATTACCTCTATTCATGGAACTTATTGCTCAACAGAAGAAAACAAATATATGATTGTCCCCTCCCCAACTTGAACGCACAAATGGCCAGTTGTAATGAAATGTTAACGTTTTTCGTCTGGAGTTCGGAATAGGAGTATGTGCGAAAATGGCAAGAGGCATTGACATTTTGCCCTTGTCATTGCTAAAACGTTTAGCCGTTTAGTGAGCGGTGTTTGATGTGAAAGCGGGTACTGACAGTTTGGAGACGATAGTGGCGGTAGTTTACGAGATATTGCTAAATACGCGAGAGAGCAAAACAAAATACTCTGCTGTTAGTCACTATACCTCGTTCCACTCAAAATTTGCGGCCGAAACGCTTTAATAATAACAGCACGCGACAAAATCTAACGAGGAATTTTGCGTTCAATTGCAAAATGCAAATGCGATGCAGATTGCTGAAAGCCCTTCGGCCGCAAACTTGGAGTGGAACGAGGTATAGTCCAGTAACATAAATGGTCAGGTCGTAATTTTACTTAACCCGCGAGTCACTGTGGGGGGGGCTTTTTTAGCCCCTCCTTAGGAATATTAGGAATATATAAATAACTAATGCAGATATCGACGCCAAACTTTCAGTACCTATCCGGGCATCATTTATACACCTTCTGAGAAAAATAAAAATATTTCGTCAATTTTTTTTTAGATATAGTGAATTTAGTGACGTCACTAAACACGATTTGGACACCAAAATCGGCTAAACTTTGCAAGGCCGTACAAATGCTGCATTTGAAGCAAAATGCAATCGAAAAATTATAAAAGGTAGAAAATTGCCAGGCTACAAACCAGCTATCTCGGAATTGCACAAATCTTGTTTTTTACCCCAAAAATGTTTTTAAAAACTTGTTTTGAAAAAATGCTCACAAATTCAAATTTTTCAAGGATATTGAGAAAAAAACGGAATATATGTCAGATAAAGACATATGGGCAACTACCATACCAAATTTCAAAATGATATCATCTTTTTTGACTGTCATGGCATATAAAGTATGGGTAAATCATGACGTCATATTTTGAAATTGTGTTTTTTGGCTTTTATTGACCAGATACAGACAAATAAATGCCAGCACTGCTTGTTTTAGATAAAACTGATATAGAAACATGCTTTTTTCATTTCCATTTATCAATTTCAAATTTTGACCTTCAGTGACCTGAACTTGACCTGAACTTGACACTAACTTCACGTAAATGAAGTCAGGTGGTAAAATGACTACCACTATCGAATTATACGCGTAAAAGCATCCATAAAACATGTGCTGAATGACTTTCGTAGATATTTTGTGTGTAGTGACCTTCTGTGACCTGACCTTGACCTTGATCTTTTCCTTCCAACAATCTCACTTTAGCTCATGTGGGATATGTAGCATACCTTTGACAGCACTTTGGGTGATTATAGGCGCAATCGAAGGCTATGGATGGCAAGTATTGTCCATAAACTCAAATACCTCGATTTTGACGTTTGACTTGACCGTGACCTGACATGTGACCTTAATTTGATTTTTTTAAGTTTGCGTTAGGCTTATCTCATTGAGCGCTTTCGAATGCCGCCTTGCGCGTCCCGCTGCGATCATTGGTTCTGAAGATACCAGGGAGGTGCTAAAAAAGTCCCCCCAGTGAGTCGTGTTACAGAATATACCCCAGTGACTGCCGGGTAAACTGTATTTGGCTTCCTCCTGAAGCTGACAACGCTGATGCATGTGCGTTGTATTTTACATGGATCCAAGCACAGTGTATTAGGCCTAACCCGCGCCGTGCTGGGGATGTGCCTCCTGAAATGTTTAGAAAATCCAAGGAGCAAACGGGAGAGCTAGAGCTAGTGACTGATAACGATATTTTATTTTTTAACGATATTTTTATTTTATAACGAGAAATAGACGTGTGACTGATAACGCCGTGTTTATCTCGACGAGTTGCGTCTCCCCATATGCAACATGACCAACCTGGGTCACCAAATGACCTTTACCTGAGGTCATATTTTGAACTTGACCCGATCCGGTCACCATAAGTATGGTTTGGATTGTCTTAATGAGGCAAACACGATGGAGTTAAAATTATTGCCTTATCTGTATTAAGTAAAAAGTTATGCACGCACAACGTTTGGGAAGAAAATGCCAACATGACCTTTGGTTACCTATGGAGCCTAAACTATTCACCTTATATACAATTTGAGGACACCTAAGCGATATAATTTTCCAAAGCTTTCGTCTGCAGTCCGTTTGTTCCAAGCTATCATAATTCCCGAGATATTTGGGGTGGTTCTCGAGCGAAATCCTAAACTAGGAAAATTTGACCCTTGATGACCTCTGGTGACCTCAATATTTACCTCAGCGAAAATATCACAAGCGTAGGAACAAGGGGGCCGGGAGGCCATGGCTGCCCCACTTTTAGCTAAATTATCCAGATATACCCCAAAATTTTGTTTTCGAAAGCGATATATTTCGATAACATAGACACGCATTTTCAGTATAGATTGCGAAAGTGGCGCAAAATTCGAAAATGACGCATGTTGCTATGATATTTTTTGCTTCGGGAGAGCAATCTGGTACAGTGGTATAAACACATTTGCTTTCTGTGCCGGGGACCGGGGTTCAAATCCCTCGGCGGGCCTCTGAAAAAAAATCGTCCCGGCCCCCATATCCCTCGGAACAGGGTGAGATTTAACACAAGGATAGGATAATATTGATGACAATATTATCCTAGTTGTGATGACACAACTAGGATAATATTGTCAGTGGCGAAGGGTTCGCTTGCTGGTCCAGTAACGCTGCTTTTATCACATGCTTACATATTGAAGCTTCTCGACACAGCGCTATGTTTTAGACAAAACGCTGAATAACAGGACAAAACATCTAATATATTCAGCAGGAGAGTCCTAGCAACCAGAGTATGCAGTAAGTAATTTCTCGACATGGCCTTCAAAACTGCTATCTCAGCGCCAAAAAAAAACGTTATGAAAGTGACTGGTTTTCTTTAAACACCGCATTGACACCCCTAAAAAGATAAAATCCTACCCCCCCCGCTCGAAAGGGTCGATGTCATGGAATGTCCGTAACACGTTTTGAAACCGTGGCGACGCCACTGGAAAATATAATAGTTAGTTGAATTATATGGATAGGTATTTTTGACTATAACTTTCGATTTTAAAATTCCAGAAGTTCAAAAAACAGAATTTGCCAGGTCAACCTTACCACCCAGATTAATTTTAAGCAATAATTAAATGTGCACCATCAGTTAATGAATGGAGCAATGTTGAACTATTCTGTGCAAGGTAAACATCGGTTTTAAATCGTTTTGTATTGATTTCTTATGATTGTAACTGTTGGGTAAAAATCCATCGTGGGGGGGGGGGGCATTCATTATGGATATGCATCTGACGACACATCCTGAATTATATTTTTCATGGTGTTACACACCTCGTGATTGAAAATCATTGCATGGCGAAGGAATCGAAGTGAATGAACTTAAAGGATCGTGCACTGATTTTTAGTCACCACCACCGGTGGTCCACCGTTCCACATGCAAAAAAAAATGACCATACGCTGCCCACATCCGACAACCGGAGTCGGAGTCGGCAAAATTGTACCGATTCCGACTCCAACTCCGTCATAAATCACCGATTCCGACAGACTTCGACTCCGACTCCGCAATACTGGTCACTTGTTCTTCAGACGTCACATTCAGTGGTGTCGGAGGCGAATCCAAGGTGGGGGAGCATCTGATCAAATCTTAGTGGACAATAAACAAGCAACCGAAATCT
Source organism: Chirona hameri (assembly GCA_036785665.1). Lineage (NCBI taxonomy): Eukaryota > Metazoa > Arthropoda > Thecostraca > Balanomorpha > Balanidae > Chirona > Chirona hameri. Next base: position 67,318 of record JAXIVJ010003638.1, on the reverse strand, counting down.
GATGATGTTTTGGAATGTAGAAATTTTTTGTATAGAATTCCCCCCCCTAAAAAAATCCAGCTTTTGGTGCTTCTCTAAGCCAATCAATGGTGGCATACATCGAAGACTTTTTTGATTGGTTTGTAATGATGATTGTGTAATGACGTCAATCCAACGTTAACTAATCTCTTAGTGATAACCCCCTATTTACGTCATATCAGTAGGCACTGAAGCGCGCTTAAAATTAATACCAGCAGAGATTGATGAGACTTCTTGGCTATACGCAATACGCATGTGACTGTCATTGGGGAAAAAAACGTTGTTGATGCAATTAAGCAATAGGCATGATCAGTGGAAATACTGGCCAATTTACCAAACTGCTGGCGTAGTGTCCGACAGAGACCAATGTACTGGGAAACCACGCAAATTTCCAGTTTGGCTAATGCGTTTCGGACGGACGAGAAATCGGCCGGCTGTCTCATCTCACTGCCGGACGGGGGATCGTCACAGCGCGGTTTTCCCCGCCATGAGAGGACAGCCCTCGCCGGTGAGCATGGCGAAGCGTCGGCCCAGTACAGATGATGTCACCCTCAGTACCGTGCTATGAAAACATGGAGATAGGGTGGCGATCTCAATCCATCACGTGGACCGGACATTATACACTGCAGTGTCGAGTAAACATGGCCCAACCCGTACGCCCGTGCTTTTCTGACTTCCTAGTGTCCGTCCATAAGCGTAAACATGTGTGCGTTCAAAGTGGGGGTCGCCAGCTTTTCGGATTTTAACATTAAGCCCATGGGCGCTGTATAGAAAGAATCGGCTTCATAATGCCTATGTCCCCAGACTCCAATCTTCGGGAAGTGATGGCTATAATATATATATAAAAAATACAAGTCGAAAAAGTAAAAAAGTCAAAAAAGTCAAGTCAAAAAAGTCAAAAAGTCAAAAAAGAAAGTAAAAAAAGTTAAAAAAAAGTAAAAAAGTCGAAAAAGTAAAAAAAAGTAGAAAAAGTAGAAAAAGTCCGCAAGCCTCGCAAGTCCCCCAGTCCCACAAGTCGCCCAAGCCCCGCAAGCCCGCCAAGCCCGCCAAGTAAAAATGAAAATCTCCATCCATCTATCGGTATTGCGAATCTATGGGATTGCGACGCGGAGCAAAATCAGTCAAAAGAGTAAAAAAATCAAAAGTCAAAAAGTCCAAAAAAAAACGGAAGAAAAAAGAAAAAAAGTCGAAAAAGTAGCCCCGCACGCCCCGAAAGTCCCGCAAGTCCCACAAGTCCTTCAAGCCCCGCAAGCCTGCCAAGCCCGCCAAGTAAAAAAAAATACAAATCTCCATCCATCTATCGGGATTGCGAATCTATGGAATTGCGACGCGGAGCGAGCACAAGGCGCTAGTCTCCTACATATCTATTTGAGTAGTGTCCGTTTTGCACTAGAAACACAGCAAGGTTTTCGTGTCTGTCCGCGAATGGAATGCGGGTTAAGCACGTGCGTTAGTGAGGTGGTGGAGTCTTTCGTCCAGGAGATTGCCGAGAATTTAATACGAGCCTAGGTCTCGGACGGCCGTGTGTGGTACAGGGGTAGGGAGGGGCAAGGGCTCCGCCACAGGTTTGAAGTTGGGGTGGGGGGACGTGGATTCATGAGGGATGAGTATATGGGATATGGTGGGAACCGGACTCTACGCCTGACCGGGCCCCTGATACGCGCCTTTGCCAGCACTGGGGCCCTGCCTCGATGGGGCCTGACCAAGACCGGGCCCCTATCAGGAACGGGCCCGTGCTATCAAGAATTTGCAAAGACCGGGCCCTCGTCCTGACCGGGCCCCATATCATGCCTTTGCCAGCACCGGGCCTCTGCCTCGATCGGGCCTGATCAAGACCAGCCCCTACCAGGAACGGGCCCGTGTCACCAGAACGTGCCCGTATCAAAAACTTGCAAGGATCGGGCCCTGTTGTTACCGGGCCTTCGTTTTGACCGGGCCCATATCACGTCTTTGCCAGCACCGGGCCTCTGCCTCGATCGGGATCTGGAGACGTGCTCTGTAAACCCCGGCACCCTGCTCTGTAAACTCCGGAACCCTGCTCTGTAAACTCCGGAGCCGTGCTCTGTAAACTCCAACGCCCTGCTCTGTAAACTCCAACGCCCTGCTCTGTAAACTCCGGAGCCCTGCTCTGTAAACTCCGTAGCCCTGCTCTGTAAACTCCGGAACTCTGCTCTGTAAACCCCGGCACCCTGCTCTGTAAACTCCGGAACCCTGCTCTGTAAACCCCGGAACCCTGCTCTGTAAACTCCGTAGCCCTGCTCTGTAAACTCCGGAGCCGTGCTCTGTAAACTCCGGAACCCTGCTCTGTAAACTCCGGAACCCTGCTCTGTAAACCCCGGAACCCTGCTCTGTAAACTCCGTAGCCCTGCTCTGTAAACTCCGGAGCCGTGCTCTGTAAACTCCGGAGCCGTTCTCTGTAAACTCCGGAACCCTGCTCTGCAAACTCCGGAACCCTGCTCTGTAAACCCCAGAACCCTGCTCTGTAAACTCCAGAACCGTGCTCTGTAAACTCCGGAACCCTGCTCTGTAAACTCCGGAGCCCTGCTCTGTAAACTCCGGAGCCGTGCTCTGTAAACTCCGGAACCCTGCTCTGTAAACTCCGGAGCCCTGCTCTGTAAACTCCGGAGCCGTGCTCTGTAAACTCCAACGCCCTGCTCTGTAAACTTCAACGCCCTGCTCTGTAAACTCCGGAGCCGTGCTCTGTAAACTCCGGAGCCGTTCTCTGTAAACTCCGGAACCCTGCTCTGTAAACCCCGGAACCCTGCTCTGTAAACTCCAGAGCCGTGCTCTGTAAACTCCGGAACCCTGCTCTGTAAACTCCGGAGCCCTGCTCTGTAAACTCCGGAGCCGTGCTCTGTAAACTCCAACGCCCTGCTCTGTAAACTCCAACGCCCTGCTCTGTAAACTCCGGAGCCGTGCTCTGTAAACTCCGGAGCCGTGCTCTGTAAACTCCGGAGCCGTTCTCTGTAAACTCCGGAACTCGGCTCTGTAAACCCCGGAACCCTGCTCTGTAAACTCCGGAGCCCTGCTCTATAAACTCCGGAGCCGTGCTCTGTAAACTCCGGAACCGTGCTCTGTAAACTTCGGAACCCTGTTCTGTTAACTCCGGAACCCTGCTCTGTAAACTCCGGAACCCTGCTCTGTAAACTCCGGAACCGTGCTCTGTAAACTCCGGAACCGTGCTCTGTAAACTCCGGAACCCTGCTCTGTAAACTCCGGTATCGTGCTCTGTAAACTCCGGAGCCCTGCTCTATAAACTCCGGAGCCTTGATCTGTAAACTCCGGAATCCTGCTCTGTAAACTTCGGAACCCTGCTCTGTAAACTCCGGAACCGTGCTCTGTAAACTCCGGAACCCTGCTCTGTAAACTCCGGTATCATGCTCTGTAAACTCCGGAGCCCTGCTCTATAAACTCCAGAGCCTTGATCTGTAAACTCCGGAACCGTGCTCTGTAAACTCCGGAACCCTGCTCTGTAAACTCCGGAGCCCTGCTCTGTAAACTCCGGAACCCTGCTCTGTAAACTCCGGAACCGTGCTCTGTTAACTCCGGAACCCTGCTCTGTAAACTCCAGAGCCCTGCTCTGTAAACTCCAGAGCCCTGCTCTGTAAACTCCGAAACCCTGTTCTGTAAACTCCGGAACCCTGGCCTGTAAACTCCGGAGCCGTGCTCTGTAAACCCCGGAACCCTGCTCTGTAAACTCCGGAGCCCTGCTCTATAAACTCCGTAGCCCTGCTCTGTAAACTCCGGAGCCCTGCTCTGTAAACTCCGGAACCCTGCTCTGTAAACTCCGGAACCCTGCTCTGTTAACTCCGGAACCGTTCTCTGTTAACTCCGGAACCCTGCTTTGTAAACTCCAGAGCCCTGCTCTGTAAACTCCGAAACCCTGTTCTGTAAACTCCGGAACCCTGGCCTGTAAACTCGAAACTCTGCCCCTACACTCTTCTCCACTCCGAAACTCGAAACTATACCTATTTTCCGCTCCATAAAATGAAATTCCACCATCAGCCACATAACCCTCCCGCCTGTGATCCTCCGGCGGGACCACGTGGCCCAGCTCGCCCCCCCCCCCCCCCATCCCCCGTCGGAGCTCTGAATAGTCCCTATCGGGCCTCTGCTTCGCAGGCTCGAGGCCGTGCCCTGTCCTCCTGTCGGTTTGTATCGGGGACTGAGGTGGCTGAGTGGAGGGTGACTCACCAGCTCAGTTCAGCGCTAGGGCCCGACATCCGAGCAGCGCGACAGGGGAAGTGTATGAACTATGAGTCAGCCGGGACGGGGGCGGGGCCCCGCGGGCCGGCACGGACTCCACGCTGACACGCCGGCACAGCTGCGCTGCTGCACGGCCGCACAATAACGGCAGTTTTTGTGGGCGGCGGCGGGGAGGCTCAACCGGCAGTTTTTACTCTGCTGGGGTGATAAATGTTTGCCACCAGCATACTACGTGAAGGTGTCAGCATTGAACAAGCACCGGCCACCGGGTAGTCAAACGTGAGCGGCGTGCGTACTACATGCTGCACCTGCCTCAGCCTGCGCCAGCCTGCGCCAGCCTGCGCCAGCCTGAAATCTGAATCAACAGGAACCTATTTGCGGTACCTGGCCCTAAAGGATGCACTTTTTGACACACATTGCAAAACCGCTTCCGCCACTTTGTGTCTCATTACCTGTAGAAAGCAGCGTATGAGTACATACATACTTGCCTAATTTCTGTTCTAATGTTCGCTGCCATTTACAAATGGCACCAATGCTATTGAGATTGATTGGTCAATGAGGTGTTGATTAATGAGGTATTTAATACAGTGTCTGGTAGTGGTGATATATATTTTTGCCCTGCGAAATCATGGTACTATTTTCGTTCATTATGTTCGTGCTACCCTGTTTTGCACCACACTGTTGCTGCTGCTGATTCTGGCTTAAAGGGAGTGTGCCTACTGCCTACTCACATCGCTTATTTGGGGTTATTGACACTGGTCTATAGAGCATAATTTTCTGAATTGACCCATGACTTCGTTTCTCCAGATTCGCCCTAGTTGCTGAGATATTCCAAAGACTCCAGGAACTTGCTGGAAGCAAAAACTTATCGGGTAGACTCCAGAGGGCTTCCGCTACTAGAAGCACTGCAACTATCGATTAAACTGCTAGCATATTGTTAGCGCCGGCCAATAGCAATTCAACCAAACAGTTTGTGCACGCTGATAGCAGCAGCCGAACAGAAACTGGACGGCCATCATGTTTTTCGATGATGGCCGTTTCGATGATGGCCGATGGCCATTTTTTGAAGAAGATATAAATTTAGAGCTACGAAACTTGCACATAATAAAGTCCACAGTGGCAAGAATGTGCTATGCAAAACGTGTCTTTCTATCTTGCATGATGTGACCGTAATTGTATTGTCTTATGGGCGCCGTCTTACATAACATCGCCATAGTTGGGATCGTTTTATAGATATCGAAACAAAAAAGCAAAAAAACAATATAAGTGAAAATTCAACTACAGGGGCTCCAGATGTGAATTTCATCACATACAACAATCAAACCAATAGCTACTTACCGTATGAAAATATTTCTGACATTCCAAAACAGTAGGCACACTCCCTTTAACCTGCCATTGACTGGGAGGGTGGCGTTTAACGCCCCCCCCCCCCCCCCTGATGAATGTTCGCAATAGCTAAAAAAAAACTAATAGCGCTATCAACCTGAAACTTCGAGTACCTTCTTATAGATAATTGTTACGTCTGGTGTGCTAAAATCAAGAAATTTCGTCGCAATTTTTCGAGTTATAGCGAATTTAGTGATGTCACCACACACGAGTTTTACACCAAAATCAGCTAAACTTTGCCAGGCCGTACACATGCCACATTTGAAGCAAAATGCAATCGAAAAACGCTAAAAGATAGAAAATTGCAACGGCTACAAACCTGCTGTCTCAGATTTGCGAAAATGTTAGTTTTTGACCCCAAAAACTCAAAAAACTTTTTTTGGGGGAAATTATCACAAAATAAAACAAATCTAAAATATTTATTAAAAAAACGGAAGATTGTCAGAGAACCATACATAGGCAACTACCATACCAAATTTCAAACTGATATTTCCATTTTTGACGGACTTATGACATCTTAAGTATGGGTAACTCATGACGTCATATTTTGAAATTTCGTTTTTTGGCTTTTAGTGACTAGATACAGACAAATAAATGCCACCACTGTATTTTTGAGACAAAACTGATCTAGCAACATGCCTTTGTTGTTTATATTTAACAATTTAAAGTTTTGACCTTCGGTGACCTGAATTTGACCTAAAATTGACATTTACTTCACGTAAATGAAGTCAGGTGGTAAAATGACTATCACTATCGAATTATACGTGGAAAATAACTCATAAAACATGTGTTGCATCACTTTCGTAGATATTTTGAGGATAGTGACCTTTTGTGACCTGACCATGACTTTGACCTTGGCCAACAACCTCACTTTAGCTCATGCGAGGTATGTATCATACCTTTGGGAGCACTTCGGGTGAAACTGGTCGCAATCGAAGGCTTTGGATGGAAAGTAAAAAGTTCGTCAACAAAAAAAAATCGAGATATAGTGAATTTAGTGATGTCACTAAACACGATTTTGACACCAAAATCAGCTAAATTTTGCCAGGCCGTACAAATGCCGCATTTGAAGAAAAATGCAATCGAAAAACGCTAAAAGGTAGAAAATTGTAAGGGCTACAAACCAGCGATCTCGAAATTTCGAAACTTTTGGTTTTTGACCCAAAAATGTCAACAAAATGAAAATTGGCAAAATGCCCACAAAATCAAATTTTTCAAAGATATTAAAAACCGGAATATATGTCAGATAACTACATATGAGTAACTAACATGCCAAATTTCAAAATGATATCATCTTTTTTGACTGACATGCCATATCGAGGGTAAATTATGGGTAAATTATGACGCAATATTTTTTAATTGCGTTTTTTGGCTCTTATTGACCAGATAAAGAGAAATAAATTCCAGCACTGTATTTTTTAGATAAAACTGATATAGAAACATGCTTTTGTCATTTCGATTTATCAATTTTAAATTTTGACCTTCAGTGGCCTGAACTTGACCTGAACTTGACACTAACTTCACGTTAATGAAGTCAGGTGGTAAAATGACTATCACTATCGAATTATACGCGCAAAAGCATCCATAAAACATGTTCTGCATGACTTTCGTATATATTTTGTGTGTAGTGACCTTTTGTGACCTGACCTTGACCTTGATCTTTTCCAACAATCTCACTTTAGCTCATGTGGGATATGTAGCATACCCTTGACAACACTTTGGGTGATTATAGGCGCAATCGAAGGCCATGAATGGCAAGTATTGCACATACACTCAAATACCTCGATTTTGACGTTTGACTTGACCGTGACCTGACATGTGACCTTATTTTTTTTTTAAAGTGTGCGGTAGGTTCATCTCATTGAGGGCTTTCGAATTCCGCCTTGCGCCTCCCGCTGCAATCATTGGTTCGGAAGATACCAGGGAGGCTATCCCCCCCCCCCAGTGAGTCGTGTTACAGAATATATCCCAGTGACTGCCGGGTTAAGGGCGCCGCATTTATTAGATTATATGGCGCCCATTGGCACCACGCTGCATTATCGAATTTGCCATCATGCCATATGGTATCTCGCGTTGTCGCAAATCTATTATCGTATTGCTGCATTCTATGTTGGCGCTTTCCGCTATTAATTAGTGAATGTTTGTGACTGCTCACCGTTGGTTGTAAAATGTTTTGGTTAGGTAAATGTTTATGTACTTAAGTGCTTTATTTGGAGCAGTTTAGCATACCTAGGTATATCCTGACGTGTGTTCAGATCCCGAAAACAGCTCCCGGAATTATAATCCCAGGAATCGTAAGTAAAGCCCTTCATGGGACACATTTTCAACCCCCATCCCGTTCCAGCCCATTCAGCCAGACCCAAACCCGTTCCAATCCAAATCCAAATCCGAATTCATAATTGATGGGGCTCCCATTCCCACCTCCTGTTTCAGCATATTTCACTTTTTGTGGTGCTAAAAAATGATATGGTCAGTCCCAAACCCGTTCCAACCCGTTACATTTCCACAAATGGCCCCATTCCCACCCATTTCCATCCCGTTCCATAGGTCCCATGGGGATACCCATTCCATGAAGGGCTCTAATCGTAAGGATATATCAATCTTTACAATTTGGACCAATCTGGGCGGATACGGAGGGATCCACCTGGTTCAGAGATCCACTTCCCTATATTTGATGGTATTTCGCGTTGTCCAGTCTAATCCAGTCCAGATTCAATCCTACCAATATGATTCTAAAGAAGCTGAATAAGTAGTTGTAGGTACCGCTACTAAGAGTTAAAACTAGGACTAAGGACAAATGGAGCTGATTAATTTGTAATGCTTCTTTTACAATGTGTGAACTTAATTTAATAACCAGTAAAACGCTTTAATCGGCGGTAGCCGAGCGGTACCTGTTGCTTCTGTAGCGGGGTACATCTTTTCAGCATGTTCCAATGCACAGGGCCTGACTCCTCTGACAAAACATTCCGAGCCGGCCGGCGGCAGACGCCCCTCTCCTCGCATCCAACCCAGACATGCAAAAACTCGGGTCTGAAGCCCGAGACTGCAAGTCTAGTAACTACAGTCATCACAGCCATCGCCAGAACAGCTGAGTAAGCGAGACGACGGCGGGGAGCAACGCCAGCCGGGTGTACGCCCCTCAGGTACACCCATTACGGTACCAGTCCCATTTGCGTACCGGCCCCAGTACCGTCCCTACCGGCGCTGCCACATCACCCCGCCCCTCCCCTCTATGTCCTATGAGTCAGCACAGCCAGGGCGGCCGCCCAAAGGCAGAGGGACAGCTGTGTAGAGCTGTAGCACGCGCCAACAAAGAGACGGGTTTGAAGTAAGGGAAGAATCGTTGTTGAGAAGAAATGCGGATGATAAACCGACACTATTGATGCGAAGTGATAGAAAATCGCAGTCAATTATTACGGAACAAATGACGTGTACGATATACGCGGAGTAAGACGTAAAATCAGAAGTATTGTCTAAAAAGAAGAATTGATATTATCACAAGGGCGAAGAGCTAATTGCAAGTAAGGATAAAATTAGAAATACGATCAACGCCGGCATATATGTATATATATATATATATATATATTTAACGATTGTTAATGCAGCACTACAAATTACTGAACTTGAACGTAGCTCCAAACAATGATACAAAATTAAGCATGTCAAGAGTTTCGTTAAACTGAAGAAGGCGAACATTTCATGCTGGAAAAATAAAGGGATGAAAAGAAAGTCATCTAAAAACGATACTACGACGTAATAATTGGAATGCAATGACTGAAAGGACTACCTGATTGATTATTGAAGAATACCATTTTATCAGCAAGATGCATCATCAAGAAACCAAAATTATCTGGTTATATAAAGATGCCGTAGTCCTCTTATCAAACTTATATAAAGATATTTGCACCAGACACCAGACACATGGCAGTAACAAAGCAAAGGGCGTGGCCATAGGTAGCAAGCAAACAAGAAAGTGGAAGAAATATGCACTACTTGAAGCAATTATATTATTAACAAAATTAAGTAAGAAAGGTCATTAAGAAGTTTGAAGAAGCTCTATACACTAGAAATGCAAAATTGTCGACGGCAAGAATCGGCCAATCAGAAGACGGGGGTGTGCCACACCCAGAGCAAGACACCGCCGGGTCGGAGTATAAAAAGAGGCAACGTCGCACAGGGCGGAAGGGGAGCGGACAGCAGCGGACAGCAGCGGAGGCAGTCGACAACGGGACCCCAGCACGCGCGCTGCCCGCGGCGCGGCGGCGGCAGCCGTCCGCCGTGGCAGGGCTGACAGCCGCAGAGAGAGGAAGACGGCAAGAACTGAGCCGACGGCGGCAGATCACAGTAAGTCACGAAGCTGCTCATCCTCTCCGATCCTACCCGAAATTCTGCCCAGGTCCGGTGACTACAAAATTTAAACAATAAGGGACTAAGTGGGATATTTTACGTAATTTGGGTCATCTGTCCAGGCTCGCTACTTTTTACCTAGGAAGGCAGGAAAAATGTATGTGTAGCCGATGCTGTACTAGAGGTGTGATGCCAGGCGACCGTAGTACTTTGGAATCCAGCACGCTGCGTTGCAGGAGGTCATGGCGTAAGCCCTAGCGCATTGGCGCATGTAAATACGAGCGGTTTTAGTTAGTATTTTAAACTAGAGATTGAGCGAGTCAATTATTCGGTTCTGTGCTGGTTTTGGTGATATTAGGCGGAGATTCAAATGAATCATTGGTTGAACATGTAAATTGATTGGGACGTACCAAAAACGATTATTTACTGCGCTACCGTTTGTTTAGTTGCTGAGTTAAAATAAACATTGTAAATTTGTGTAACATTTTACGGGGAAAGGAGACATGATGGAGTCGAGAGGGTCGTTGAAGGAAGGAAATGTACACAGCGATGCGGTTCTCCGACAGCATGAGGTAAGGCAAGAATTAAGCCAGTATAGCCGCAGATAAGTAGGATATGTTTCGATTGTTGTTTGAATGGTTCGATTAATTCGTTCTCGTCTTGCTCGCAATACTTAGCCAGAAGCCCGAGTTTAATGATTAAGTACGTTTCCGCTTCAGTAAATTTAACGTTATGTATCAGAGTTGTGGACGATTTCAAATCACGGAATGGTAACTTTCGCTGAACGGTTAAAACGCCAGGTAACCCAACTACCAGACAAAGTATTAGTGAGGTTGGGTAGAGACTCGTCATTCTAGCTTGGCAGGTAAGGATAACAAATGTAAGGACCATATCACTGAGACGGCATCGATTGGTTATAAAGTATCGGTTCATTCTGTCGCTTAGAGGTGTGCTCTATGTTGAGCGGGACAACACAAATCGGAGACTGGTAAGTTACCGCCAGGGGATTGTCTGTCTAAGATTACGTATGTATAATCGGCGATGCGCTATTAGCTATTGGTCCAGCATCGCTTCCTACCGACGATTGTTTAAGGACGGTGTATGAGAAATGCGATTCCTTAGCCGTCAATGCGACCTCGTTTCTGTCGCTGATAAACTCGTGCCGCTGATCCGGAGTGGTTAACGTTAAATCCCTGTCTATATTACCTTCTTTGGAATTATCGATCAAACCATAACTAGTTCAGCCCGTAAAAGGTTCTAAGGGCGCAGCAACCTGCAACAGACGTATACTTGCGAGTCAGTGGATGATAAGTATAACAGTCAAATTAACTTTCTTAATATTGTGAGTCTCCTAACCGTCTGTTAAAAATACACCTTCAGCCAGCAGCTCGCGATTTACGACATTACAGCCGACGCCTTCCCTTTGTTAACGTCATGGTACAACTGTAATGTTAGATGTCCTGTATATTGACAGTCCAAGTGGTAACTTAAGCCTTATTATTAGCCAACTATAAACAGCGTTAAATTATTTGAATATATTCTGACGATGGTGCACTGCCGATTATATTGAAGTTTAAAAGTGATATTTAGGAGATTACTAGCTGATGCTTATTGAAATGGGTCATTTGTGATATATGCACGTTATCTCTGGTTGCGATTCTTTTTGGACAACGTTTCCCATGTAGGAAATTACCTAAGGGTCATATAATTTACGTCCCCGATAGAGAACTGGTAAAGCGGTTAGTACTCAGTCATAGTTGGAGAAACGTCGCTGATATTGATTTCGTAATAGGATAGCTAGAAGGACATGGACAGGACAGGGAGGTGTCATTCCTGCAACAATGGGTCAGGACAGGCCAGGGAAGTGTGATCCCTGCAACAATGGGTCAGGACAGTTCTGGGAGGTTTGATCCCTGCAACAATGGGTCAGGACAGTGCAGGGAGGTGTGATCCCTGCAACGGTGGGACAGGACAGGGAGGTGTGATCCCTGCAACAGTGGGACAGGACAGGACAGGGAGGTGTGATCCCTGCAACAGTGGGACAGGACAGGACAGGGAGGTGTGATCCCTGCAACAGTGGGTCAGGACAGGACAGGACAGATATTAAATAGTATCGGAGCTTGGAGGAGAGGCATGACGGCTTGTGTGCCCGATCCTTGTATCGAAAATCTATCAGCGTGGCGAAACATGTGAATGAAAGTGCTCGTGGAAAATTATGCCCAGACCGAGTGATATCGGCTGGCCGCATATCACAGGGAGGTTACAATAAGTAAGTCCGAGACTGCGGGTGCCAAATGCCAGAGGATGATAGGTTGGCGCAGAAAAGGAGGGCGAGGGAGGAAGGATAAGAGGGAGGAGGAGGCCGGACGTGCCTCAGAAGTCACTCTAGGTTAAACGGGAAGATCTCCTCTAGAGATTCCCGGGCACCCGCAGTCGGTATATAGGCAAGGACATCCGCGTAGCTCGCCGTCGATGCCGGTCGATGTTAACTTAGAAAGTTGGTCCGGCGGAGCCAGGTCGTGGCCCGGATGGAGGTCAGAGGTCCGGCGGAGCCCAAGGTAGGCCCGGATAGAGGACCCAGGTCCGGCGGAGCCCAGGTCGGAGGCCCGGACAGTAGGTATAGGAGCCTCTCCCGGACAGAGAGGATAAGACGAGCAGTAAAGCGTAGTCGGTGTTTCATATAAGTCCTATGGATAAACTAGCTCCCTTCTAAAGTAGGAACCGGACGGATTACGTTGAATACATATATTCTGGGCGGCCCACGCAGCAATGCTGTCGTTCAGCGGAGCGCTAGTAGGATTTCGTATTGACGAGGACATTTATCCTACCTGGGAGTCACTCATCCAGCTGGCATCCGGCACTACTGGGAGGGAATTTTTTGGGACGGACAAATAATTATGGGGCGAATGAAAGCGGAATGTCTGTAGCTGGGAAAGTGGCAGTGCGGATGATGACGGATAAATCTTAGGTTAAGGCCCAGTAGGAGTAGTCCGAACTTTGCCTGGACAGCCGTACGGATCATCACTCGAAGGAAAACAAAACTTAGCGACGCTGGGCGTAAGACAAAGTGGGCGATTTTGGCTTTGGAGCTGAGCATGGGTTCGAGGGGATGGGTAACTGGACGGATGACCTAACTTACGATCCGACTTACGATTGTAAAGAGATACCTAATCACGAAAGTTAGCAATGGTCACCAGGGCGTCACAACCGACGCTAATCCTACCCCTTTTCCCGTTGTACCGTTCTCACCCTCATGGGCGAGACACTGCCCCTCCCGTCCTCGAGCAGTGAAATGGCATGTCGGTGAACCAGCCTATACGATGGACCAGGATGATCAGTCTCTCAAAATTTAAAAGCATCTACCACCATCAGATGTTTTGTACGCGGAAGGGGATCTTGCTACGCTACGCTATACCTACATCAAGACATCTGTCTCTACATCTACGCTATGCTACACCTACATCTCTACATCAGTTTCTACATCTCCCATCACTTCTAGCAGACCTACGAGCCGGACAGGTCACTGCAGGTCACTGCAAGTCACTGCAGGTCGCTGCATGTCACTGCAGGTCACTGCATGTCACTGCAGGTCACTGCAGGTCATGACAGGTCACTGCAGGTCACTGCAGAACATTGCAGGTCACTGCAGGTCACGGCAGGTCACCGAAGGTCGAGCTGACGAAGAGGACAAGAGGGATCAGCAGTTCCCAGTACAGCCAGAGGGAGCAGCAGCTTCCCATGACAGCTGGTGGAGCGGATGCACTCTTCGTCTCCCATTTCTCCTCTTTTCTCTTAAAACCCCTCTTCTTTCTTTCCCCTACCCTCCTTTACCCCTATCCCTCCTACCTTCTCCTCCATTCCCCTCACCCTACAATGGACCCCTCCACTGCTGTCCCACTCTACAACGTACCCCTCCCTCCACACGCCACAGTGGAGCGGAACCCGGCCCAGCTCATTGTTCCCTATCATACCCTCCCACTCTCCCTAACCCTATGCCCCCCTGTCATTCCCCAACGCTACACTTCCCTGGAATAAACTACATACAAATTAAGTTGTTACCGAGCGGGCGCGAAGCGCCCGTGACATTTCTCGTCAACTTACTTACTAGACAATTTTACATTTGACCCGGCCCGAACCGGCCGTACAGACGCTTTTTTGGAAGCTAATAACTTTGCAACCACCGCTCCGATTGAGATCGGGTTTTCACCATTGGATAGGACCATCAAATACATTTTTATTTTGGTATGGTGCGTTCTGATAGGGGTGGTCCATAGCGCGTGGCTCACGCAAACATCGAAATGAACAAAAATCATTCTTGATCAAAAATTGCATTATTAATCTAAGCACCAGTAAAACGCCTTAATCGGCGGTAACCGAGCGGTATCTGTTGCTTCCCTGGGACAAACAACAACACAAAATCAGTTGTATGAAATTGTTCATTATCCCATTTCTCGAATCCGCTAAAAGGGAGTACGTCCTGAGCGCTGCATGTTTCATCATATAAATTAATGCTTAGATAAATCGAGGCATTTTTGATCAAGAATTGATTTTTTTCTCATTTCGACGCTTGCATGTGCCACGCGCTGTGGTACCACCCTTATCAGAACGCACCATACTAAAATCAAAATTGATTTGATAGTCCTATCCAATGGTGAAAACCCGATCTCAATCGGAGCAGTGGTTGCAAAGTTATTAGCTTCTAAAAGCGTATGTACGGCCGGGTCGGGCCGGGTCAAATGTAAATTTGTCAAGTAAGTTGACGAGAAAACTCATGGGCGCTTCGCGCCCGCTCGGTAACCAGTAAAACGCCTTTTTGGGCGATGACTGAGCGGGCGCGCTCTGGTAAAGCTAAAACAGGTTTGCAATATGAAACGGTACGGGAGCATACGTGGCAGTAACACATAGTCCTTTTAGTCCTTTTAGTCCTCCGTAAAAATTGTCAGGCCTCCACGCATGCCAACATAAGAAACCAGTAAAACGCCTTTTTGGGCGATGACCGAGCGAGCGCGCTCTGGTAAAGCTAAAACAGGTTTGACATATGAAACGGTAAGGGAGCACACGTGGTAGTAACACAGTCATTTTAGTCCTCCAGAAAAAATTGCCAGCCCTCAATGCATGCCAACATAAAAATTAAGCTGTATTAAATTGTTCATGATCTCCTTTCTCAAATCCGCCAAAAAGGAGGACGTCCTGAGCGCTGCATGCTTCAGCGTATAAATTAATCTTAGAATAATACAGCCATTTTTGATTAAGAATCATTTTTGCAAGGTTTTTTGTTCATTTCGACGTTCGCGTATGCCAACTGCCACGTACTGGGGTACCACCTCTATTAGAACGCACCATACCAAAAACAACATTGATTAGATGGACCTATCCAATGGTGAAAACCCAATCTCAATCGGATCAGTGGGTGCAAAGTTATTAAGCTTCCGAAAAGCGTCTGTATGGCCGGGTCGGGCCGGGTCAGGTCGGGTCAAATGTAAGTTTGTCTAGTAAGTTGACGAGAAACCTCACGGGCGCTTCGCGCCCGCTCGGTAATTACAGTAAAATTGTAGCGTGTAAATTGTAATCCTGTCGGATCTAATAACCGGTACCTTTTCCTATCATAGACATGCATATTGCATACCCCGAAGTTCTGTCATAAGACCATTTGGGAATGTGAGATATTTTGAGAAATTGTATGATATGTTAATCCGCACATGTCTTAGATCCATTGCTAGGTTTTGTAATAAAATATAATGAAATAGTCTTAAATATAGGATCCATTTCCGGGCCGTTCAAAAAACTTGGAAGTGACCGGTCTTTCAGCACATCACCATTCCAAGCCCAGTGCCCAAATTTATTTGCTGAGCGTCCATTGCTTGCGTTGGTTTGGTTAGTATTTTAATTTCACACATGTCTGCGTGCCCAGTGACGGATCTAGGTTTCGAGTTTGGGAGGGGGCAAAAATTTCGCTCCGCGAATCCTCGGCGAAAAGTTGTTGAGCGGGGTGGGGGCGTCGGGTCGTAAGCGCAAAGAGTCGTTGAGCAGGGGGGGGGGGGGGAGGAGGGTCAAATAAAATAAATTTGTTGGGTGACGGGTAAGACGACGTCAGCGAAAAATTGTTGAGCAGCATAGGCGTCGCCACCGCTACGGACAGTGTCCGTACAAGTTGGCAGATCTCCAAAAACTTGTACGTACTGTCCGTGCAAGTTTAATGGTTTAAGGAACCATTTGAAGGCGCACAATGGGAAATATTTGTATCTCACAATTTTTCATCTCACAATTATTTATCTATCTGACAGATTTCGAGAGGAAAAAAATGGTAGGAATTATTCTATTAATTTAATGGTGCTGGAAAATTGACGATTTCTTGATAAAATACCCTAGAGATACGGTGGCTTGCCAGACACGTTCACTGCAGGCACACCGTGTCCAAAGAATCGAAACTTTTTTTGTGATTTCGATCGATAATTGTGTTTGCGAATGAGTGCCAATGACAAACAGGAAAGTGACTGCGGTGATAGTTATGTTATGCAGTTATGTAGCCAGGGGGCTTGCAGCCCTCTGGCCAGGGAGGCAGCTCCCTGGAGCTTGGGTGGGCCCTTCTGGCCCGCCTGGGCTCCAGGGGGGAGAACGGTGACGATGATCAGACGGTGTAGCTTTCATTATATTTAAAGTTGGAGCGCCAAATGGAATAACGAAACTCCAATGCCAGCCTCATAACTCCAATTCCAACAAAAACAAAACAACATTTGTATCCTTTTAAGGCCAGCTACGTGCCTCCTCAGACCGGCCGAGGGCCCTTTCAGACAGGCATAAGCCCGGCATACTCCATACGACCCTCTCAGGTCTGAGTAATGCCATCTTAGATCCCTGTCACACACACACCGAGGGCCCTCTGAGGTCTGACAGGGGCCCAATTAGACCGAAATAAGACTCATTAACCCTCGCCCTACGGGGGGGCCTGACAGGCCCCCCCCCCCCCACCTGAGGTTTTTCTTGAATAGCTTTTTACACGTGCGGCGCATCTTGCTGAAAGTTTTGGTAGCTGAGTTTGCAACAATTATGCGTATGCTGTAAAAATGTAATTGAAATTCGTTAAGTAGTTTGGGAGATAATCATGTTTTGATGACGTCATGTTGGTGGAAAAAGATAAATATTTGAAAAATGGTAGAAAACAGAGTTTTAAAGTAAATTGCAAACCCAATTCAACAAAGATACAAAATGGCATTGTCTTTAAAATAGCTATCACGGATGTTTCCAAATTTTTGGTTTTTGACCTCTAAAATAAAAAATAAAAATGGGAAAATCCCCACAAAATCAAAATTTTCAAAGATGTTAGAAAAACCGGAATATATGTGAGAGAACTGAGTATGGACAATACCCAGACCAAATTTGAAAGCAATATCTTCATTTTTGACTGAGGGATGGCTCCTTAAGTGTAAGAAACTGATGACGTCATTTTAATAACTTATTTTGACTTTTTTTACCAGATACAAACAAATAATTACCTTTTCTGTATTTCTGAGCCAAAACTGGTCTAGAAAACATGCCTTTTTATTTACATTTATCAATTTCTCATTTTGAGGTTTTCTGAAGAGCAAAATCGCTGTTCTGGACGTGGTAAATCTGAGGTCATTCACTTGACCTGGAAGGTCACTCGTTGACCTGAAACCAAAACATTGCATACTGTTAGATTTATCTCATGACAGGCAACATGCTGGTTCTTACCGCATTGCTCTAAGTTGCTTGGTTTGGAAGTTAACCGGGGTCTGTCAGCCCCCCCTCCCCCCGTAGGGCGAAGGTGAAAAAAGCTCCCGTAGGGCGAGGGTTAAGACTGATAATAACCCCATCAGGCCCGAAAATACCCTCTCGAATCGACCGAGGGTCCTCTGCTGGTCAATCGATGGTCCTCTCAAAGACGCCGAGGGCCATCTCTTACCGGCTTAATATCCTCTCAGGCCGGCATGGGGGCTCTCTTCTGCCTGGCGATGTCACTCTCATATCGACCCCCGGCCCTCGGAGGTCCAACGACTAAGACAGGAGACTAGAGGGCAGCTATGTGACATTAAGGAAGCCATTGTAAATCTTCTTTTAATATACCATTGACTGGCGGGCAAATATTAGCCCTCCTTTACGAACATTCGTAATTGCTCAAAATCTAATGACGTTATCATCGTGAAACTTTTGATACCCTTTCCTACATCAATGTCACGGCTTCTGTGCGAAAATGAAGAAATTTCGTCGATAACTTGTGTGATCTAGGACATTTAGTAACGTCACTCACGCCACTTTAAC
The DNA here is from genome assembly GCA_036785665.1 of Chirona hameri. NCBI lineage: Eukaryota > Metazoa > Arthropoda > Thecostraca > Balanomorpha > Balanidae > Chirona > Chirona hameri. The sequence goes on along the minus strand of JAXIVJ010003638.1, from coordinate 49,081 downwards.
GAGAAAATCAGCTTAACTTCAAGACATTGTACAAAGTCGAAACTTTGAGCAAACTACAATTATGAAAACTCACAAGATATCACACTGCAGTGGCTACAAAATGGCTATGTCGGATTTTTTCTTCAATATTTTTTTTAACCCCACAAAGTAAAGAAATATAATGTTCAACTAAAAAAGAAATGTTCAAAAATATATAAAAACGAAATATATGTTGGAGAAGCACATACATGGACGATTACAAAACCAAGTATCAAAACAATACCCCCATTTTTGGCTGACTGATGGCTCCAAAATATGAGTACCTAACTAACTACGCCCTTCTTTATAAATTGCGTTCTTTTCATTTGTAATGGAATAAATAAATACAAATAAGAAGAACAAATAAACATCATCACTGTATTTCTGATACAAAATTAGTCCAGAAACATACATTTTCTTTAGATTTGTCAATTGGGAGTTTTTTCATCTTTGTGACCTGACCTTGACCTGAACTTGACAACATCTTCACTTAAGTAACAATGTATCGGTACTCGGTAATGTATCGGCTCTTACATGAGGTCGGGTGGTAAAATGACAAACACCATCAAATTCTACGAAGATTCAGGATGGGATAATTAATAAAATAATCCATAATCCATAAAACATGCATCGTGTGACTCTCGTAGATCTTTAGCGCATATGACCTTTTGTGACATGACCTTGACCTTGACTTTCGCTTGGAGTCTCAATTTTGTTTAAGCGGGAATCGGGATATATATAGTATGCCTTCCATAACACTTTTGGGCAATAATGATCGCAATCGAAGGCTTATGATGGAAAATATAGCCCATACACTCCTACGTCGATTTTGACCTTTGACATGACCGAGACCTGACATCAATTTCTCACTTAGTGATGTTTTTATGTGATGCTTGTATGTGATGCTTTTATGTTATTATTTAAGTGATGCTTGTATGTGCTCACTTAGTGATACCGTGCGATATGGCTTTCTTAACCCGCGGCATGCTGGGGTGGGGCGTTTGGACGCCCCCTAAGGGTTTTTCGGAGTTAGCGGGAAAGCGGTAGCACGCATCTTGCCGTATTTGGCACAGATGTTTGGGTGCCAATTACGTTCATGGCTTGATTTTGTTTCGGATCGTATCAGGGTCAGGTAACCAGGAGCCGGATTCCTATCCTGACTTACGAATAATTTTCTTCGGAAGTCTTTTTTTGGGATTACCATCTCACTACTTACGAAAATTATTAACTCTCTGCCGACAAGTTACGAATTTTGGGATTCCCATCTCTTTCATATATTTTTAAGGGGACTAAAAGCCAATAGCTGCAAGCTATTTCCTATAGGGAAGAGCAAGTTTCGGTCACGAGTCAACTGCAGAGTGTCGGCCACTTACTCGAGAGATGGTAATACCGATTTAAGAAAATTCTTGCGAAAAAAATGGGAATCTTCGTAAGAATTTCATAGATGAGAATCCGGCCCCAGGTCAGATCATGTGTACATATAACTACCACAAGACACCCATGCCAGAGATAAGACGACCTACCCCCCCCCCCCCCCAGGTGTTCGATGACATGATGTCCGCGTAAAGTTCCGAAACCGTGGCGACGCCACTGTTGAGCGGGAGGCGTAAATCACGACTTACCGGGACAAAAATCACAACCTGCCGGATCGGGGGGGGGGGGGGGGGAAGGGTGGCAAGAACATACGTTTGCCTACCGATATTTCGATTTGTTTTTGTTTGGGGGGGGGGTAATTGCCCATTTTGCCCAGCCGTAGATCCGCCACTGTGCATGCCTTGTGTGTTTATCAGCATACCCTGGAAGAAAAATGTCTCCAAGATCCGCTAATCTATCGTCGTCACATTCAAGATGTCCCCGCAAAAAGGAAAAATATCACATTTGTTCACATTTATTAAAAAATAGCATGTTGTGCTCGGTAATCTGCCAGTGTGCTGGTCAGCAGTTGGTGCTAGTCAGACAATGGTCTCGTCGGTGGGGGGCCGGGCACGGGGTGACGGGGTGGTGAGCAGATCACTGCTGCAGGCGTGGTCGTCTCGTGGCCGTGTCGCACGTGCGGTTTACTTGGAGGGCGAGGTGGGGCAGCTGCCGGTGCCACACTTGCAGTCGGCGCCGCAGCCGGCCGCACAGCACGACTTGTTGCAGCAGCAGTTGGCGCACGTGCAGGCGCCCGAGTTGCAGCAGTCGCCGGCCGCGCAGCACTTCTTGTCTGCGGGAGGATCGACGGTGAACAGCGGCACCGGCAACTCTCAACTGGAGGACGAAGCTAGACCATTGTATGCCAAGAGGCACGGCGCCGAATAAATAGGTGAAAGTTTAGCACTGTGATCAGTGGCATGTTTTCGCCACGCTGAATCCGCAGAGGACGTGAGAGAATGCTAGATGGGTCAAAAGCGCGAGGATCCTTGTTTTAAGCGGTCTGGAATAACACAACAATGTTGCAGACGGATGGTTACTGTTGTATAAAGCAAAGTGATGAAGGGACATACACAAATAAACATGACGCAAATAGAAGTCGGGAACGTTTAAACCGAAGCAATGCATAGTAACTTAAAGGAGTTCTAAATTCAACGTTTGAAGCTGTGTTCGTTAAAAATATTCGATAACTATATGGGTAGGTACTCTTGCACGCTCATTGTAATCACGTGCCGTGCGAGAAGATGAAAACTGGAACATTCAAGAGGGGACACGATAATTATAATTTTAGAGCACTGTAGACGTCGTACTTTTTAAACACACTTTCCATTACTCCAGCTTGGTATGCTTCAAGTTATTTTACATCTTCAGAATGTTGTGTCGATTTTTTACTTTTCCTTTCAATCGTATCAACACAATGACTCAAACAGGCAGGACTTAGATTTGATATCCGGGAATATGCACGTATATAAACGGAAATCAAGTGGAACTTTTAAATGAAGATGTGATGGGATGAATTCCTTCAGTGTTCAATCCAACCATAGCATATACTCTCCTTATGTGAAACATAATAATCATTGAAGTTCACAGGCTAAAATAGGCACTAGCCCATGCTTCCCTAACAGAGAATTATTAAGAACGTTTAATTTTTTAAACTTAGGGCAGCGCTGACTATTCGAAACCCAATGGCGATGTTTAGTCATTGCACGTCTTCCCTAAGGTAAGCTGAGGTTGCAATACTCACTATCACAGCAATTCTTGCACGGCATGTTGAGGAGTTGGTGAGTGGTGCGGTATTACTTCGTCAATGTTCGCTAAGGTACTCGTCTTTGGCGCCCGGCACGGTGCCTATATACAGGCTCCACCGGTGTTAGTACCGGTTGCAGGCCGGCCACAGTGACCAATCAGAACTGGAATTCGGCGGTAATGGGGGCAACGCTGCGGCGGTTGTACCGTGGGCAGCGTGTCGTGTGGAAGGAATGAGTCTGAAATGGCCAGCCGTGGCTATACAGGTGCCGGGGAACAGAATCAGCATCCAGGGGAGAGGCGGGGCAGCACGGTCACTTCTCATAAGGACACTGAATTAACACCGAGAGCAAACAATGGCATCGTCACGTCGGACCAGCTCTAGTCCCAGAAGGCAGATCATGTCTGTATAGCTACTAATATATTGGACAAAACATAAAAGGCTACCAAAATGGTGCTAGACAAATACGGCCTTAACTCTTTCGATGAAGATCTAACGAGTAGCGAAGATTTGCACCATGTGTGTGTGTGTGTGTGTGAAAAGCATGCAGCCTTGTTGTACATAAATAGACCGTAGGAAAACATAAATAGAAACAGGGGCCCGGGAACAGGGGGGCTGCGGGGGCGGTTGTCCCCCCCCAACATTTGGACCGGGGGGGGGGGGGGGGGGGGGGAGGGCCCTCCCCCCCAACTTTGGCGAGAAGAAGTTTCCCTAAAAATGAGCTCTTTCAATTTTCTTCACACAAAAAAGTTATATAAAATATGAAAGCCTCTTTATGTCACTTTCATTTTTTTCGTTTTCTTTTATAGCATGCCATAAGTATTAGTAATATATAGCTTTGCCTTTATAGCAGTATCGTAGACCTTTCTTTTCCAAACCTTTTCCTTTTTCCATTATGTTCTATGAGATATAATGGAAAACTTTGGTAGCAGTACATTTAGTAGCAGTTGTCTGCTTGGCGCGTCGCCGTTAAAATGACGCACTGACGGCGATAAACATCGGCTGCATTTTGTTTATAAGTTTATCCCACGTCAACGTTACGGATGTGGTCAAACTGGCGTGCGGCCCTCTGCTGTCCTCTCTGTCTCTGCCGACGGGGCATCAATTGCAAACAAGAGTTATCGTAAATGTCGTAGGTTACCGTGATACGGTAATGAAGCGGTCGGTGCAGCCCACACTGGTGGGCTTCTTCAAGAAGAAAAACGTCAGGCGTCAGGTACGAGTATTTTATCAGACGACAGGCGGGTTGACAAAGGCATACGGTTCATAGTAGGAAACGAGAGTGTGGGGGGATGGCATGACCCCCCACTTTTTCAGATTTTTTATGTTAACCCGCGCCGTGCCGGGGGCGAGGCGTTTTGACGCCCCCCCCCCCCCCCCCCCCCCACCCACTAAGGTTTTTCGAGGATAGCGAAAAAACGGCGGCGCGCCGTTTTTGGCGTTTCAAAAACGGCGCACAGCGCCGCCGTTTCAGCCGCCGTTTTTGGCACACCTGTTCGGGCATCAATTACCCACATTGTGTGCAATTCTTGACCACGGGTCATCTCAGGTCAGGCCACGTAACCACACCTCCAAATAAGTTTGCGGTCGTACCACAGCCAGTTTTTGGCCGATCGGTTTTAAACTTACAAGATTTCATACGGTCATAGGTACCTACAATTCGAATATCTAAGATTTGTTATATCGGTGACTTAAAGTCACCGGTCGGGTCAATTTTGTGACCTCCCATTATAAGTCAATGGGGAAATATTAGAATGTTTCCTATTCAGAGAATACGCATGATATCAGTTCAATTCCGTCTGGATCATGCTATCATAGGCTATTATTAATGACCCAGGTTTAATTTGTGTTCAGTGACCCCTACAGGGTCAGCCGAGGTCAGCTGAAGTCACCAACACTTTTTGTGTCAATAACTCTCGATAGAACGAAGATGAAGAAGTGAAACTGGCATCAATGTGTTTGTCTCGTCGAGACACGTCTCCTAATCTGCAACATGACCTACTTGGGTCGCCACTTGACCTTGACCTGAGGTCAAATTTATAAGTTGACCTAAACTGGCCCAAACGAATGTGATTAGAAGTGTTTTGACGAGTCAAACATGATGGCGTCAAAACCATTGCCGCATCTGTATTAGGTAAAAAGTTATTTGCGAACATTTCTCCAAAAAATAGCTCTTTTGATATTTGATGACCTCTGGAGCCTAAACTATTAATATGAGATAAGATGTCATCACATTTTATGATTGAATATTTCAAGAGCTTTCGATTGTTCTTTTCCGTTTGTTCCTAGCTATCATAGTTCCCGAGATATTTGGGGGTTTCTGGAGCGATGTCCTAAAACTGGAAAATCTGACCTTTGATGACCTCTGGACTCTGGTCTGGTGACCTCAATATTGATCTGAACCGAAAAATGTTGAAATAGTTTCATAGTGATTTTGTATGAGCTTTCGAACCGTGTTTTCGGTTTTGCAATAAGGAAAAGTTTAGAACAAAAAGGTGCACCAAGATGAGAAGTGAGAAGATTGCCAAAACAAATATTTGGTTTCGCCACTCCCCCCCCCCCCCCACAACTTTAAAATCGTTCCCGGGCCCCTGAATAGAAACCACCCGGCACGCCGTAAAAAGACAACAATGCACTTTTGGCGACTTTTTTTATTTCAACGCCAGTCCAATGAACAAACACAACAATTCCCTGTTGTACCTATCTTCCCTAGATAATTTCAGCGTTTTTTTTTCTTTGATGCAGACTGGAAGCATTTACATCAAATAATCCCGATTATATGGATAAGAATGACATGATAAACGGCTCAAATATTTGCACAATATTAACAATTATAAAATGTGTCACAGTTATGGGAAATGTCGCGCCGAACGAATACCTGCACACGATTAGTTCTTTTGCGAGCAAACATTTATTTCCTCCATGACTTGCAGCCAGGCATGTTTTTTTTTGTCAGTTTGTGACGAACAAGAGACACTAAATTTGAACTGGATAATCTCTTCGCGTCTCTCAAATGAGTCCTCAAGTACGTTTATCTCTGCCTTCGAGAAGTTTGGCTTTCTCTTTTGAGTGTCATTAATGTGGAGCTGTAATGGACTGGGTGGAATCACCCAAGCTCGAGGCTTCTTGTACGGCCTTGGAGGCTAACAACTATTTACGTCTTATTTCAAGAATGTAGGCCACCCATAGGTAAATTTACAATTTAGTTTTTTCTTCATTTTTCACGTGCGGCGATATCTTGTTTTTTCCTAATGGGATCCGTATGTTCCCTTATTCCAGGGGCTCCGCCACAGGGGGCGGACGGGGGACGTGCCTCCCATTTTTGAGCCAGGGGGATTATCCCCCTCCCCAAAAAAGCTTACAAACAACTATAAATCAGTGTTCAGTTCATTCATTTTTACACGAATGTAACATTGTATTGGTGGCACACTTTTCCCGTTATTTCGACTACGTTGTTTCCAATGGTATAAATAATGAAATCCTAATATATTAAGGGGTCGCAAAAAAATCGCAAACAAATCCAGTTTTGTTCTATAAATGCCCTAAAATCGTCCACCTTCTCTCCGCAATTTTACGAGACGAATACAAAAATAGTTGTGGCTCACTGTTTTCCTGTTATTCAGACTGTGCTGATTCCAATATCTTTTTTATCGGAAGCTATTTAGGGGTCGCAAAGAACGTTCAACTTGTCAGCCATTTCTTTAAAATACGCAACAACAAAAAATTGTAACCGCGGTTTCACTACACGAATACAATATTGTCGACATGGCACACTTCTATCTTGTTAAATAAACTGTGCTGATATAAAATATGTGAAGACATTTGTAAATACAAATATTCAGGGATGGAAAAATCCATAAAAAAGAAAAAAAAGATGGAAACTAATGAAGGGCGCCGAAAGCGCCCTTCGCTGAATGTAAGACGCATTTCATGAACCGAAGGCGCCTTCAGTGAGCGAGGGCGCCTTCGGCGCCCAAGGGGAGGGGCCATGGTGCAGTGCCCCCCCCCCCCTAAATACGCCGCTGGACGGCAGCGAGCCGTTGTATAACTAGTTTACCGCGTCGCTCCTCTGAATCATACCTTCTGTTGGTGCACCCTCTGCTCTTCCTATGCGCAGCCGAGCAGAGGCGCAACGCTTCCATCATTACTCAAGATGTGCAGTGCATTGTCTGAATTCCTGACTAATTACAGAGCACTGACCGGCTATCATGTCACACTCAAACCTTGAGTACGCTGATTTACGGCCAGAATAAGCGGCATCGGCGGCCTTGCACTGTAGGCACTGGAATGTAGGCAGCAACTTCCTCGTTCCAGACACTGAACTCAGCGCCTTGGCTGAGGCTATACAAACATGCGTGTAGTGCCATCTTATATAAATGCCGCGGTTGACTGCAAAAGTGGTCCGCCTACCCCGCCTAAACTATCGCATTGGAATCCAAATCGCGGGAACGTTAAAGAACAGTAATTATATATTTTTGTTGGCGAGTCATTAAAAAACGCTAATGACAACCTATCATCAGCTTTCCTTGAAATTTGGACCCGGCAGTATCACCCCGTGTGGTCCGTCCCGTCCCGCTGCCGTGTCCCGTCCCGCTGTCGTGCCGGTGTCGTGTCCCGTCCCGCTGCCGTGCCGGTGTCCCATCCCGCTGCCGTGCTGGTGTCCCGTCCCGCTGCCGTGCCGGTGTCCCATCCCGCTGCCGTGCTGGTGTCCCGTCCCGCTGCCGTGCCGGTGTCCCGTCTCGCTGTCGTGCTGGTGTCCCGTCCCGCTGCCGTGCCGGTGTCGCGTCCCATCCCGCTGCCGTGCCGGTGTCCCGTCCCGCTGTCGTGCCGGTGTCCCGTCCCGCTGCCGTGCTGGTGTCCCGTCCCGCTGCCGTGCCGGTGTCCCGTCTCGCTGTCGTGCCGGTGTCCCGTCCCGCTGCCGTGCCGGTGTCGCGTCCCATCCCGCTGCCGTGCCGGTGTCCCGTCCCGCTGTCGTGCCGGTATCCCGTCCCGCTGCCGTGCCGGTGTCATGTCCCGTCCCGCTGCTGTGCCGCTGTCGCGTCCCGTCCCGCTGCCGCGCCGGTGTCATGTCCCGTCCCGCTGCTGTGCCGCTGTCGTGTCCCGTCCCGCTGCCGTGCCGGTATCGTGTCCCGTCTCGCTGCCGTGTCGGTGCCGGTGTCGTCTCCCGTCCCGCTGCCGTGTCGGTGTCGCGTCCCGTCCCGCTGCCGTGTCGGTATCGTGTCCCGTCCCGCTGCCCGACCCGCCGGCAGCCGTGCCGACGTCGGCCGTGCCGATAGTATCAGGTCGCCCCGGTTGTAATTCCGTGTAGGTCGGAGCGGCGCGGCGCCTGTGTCCCGCATTCCTGTCGACGCAGCAGTAAACACATCAATAGCCGGGGACGCGCCAGGTGACCTCGCCGACCAGTCTGCCGGGCACCACGTGCGCAGGTGAAATAAATGAAACAAGCCGCAATTAAATGATCTTACGGGGAGTTAAAATAATGCTGCGAAAAACAACATTTAGAAGGCAACAACATAGAAGGCAACATAAAACAACATATCGAAAGTCCTCGTGCCGAAGGTACTCGAAACCTTTCGAGAGACAGTCTTTCAACTCAGTTTCAAGAGACCTAAATTCCTTTCGTGTTCCGTACTCCCAAACCAGGGATCTCCCAAGTTACCGTTATCTAAAAATATATGTATGCACTGATCTGCATGGTACAAACTGATGTGCTCAAGCTGTTTAAGTTATTGTAGATGATTTTCATTTTTTGCACTTGTGACCTGACTGTTAGTCCCGGCGCACAGGGGTGTGGTTTAATGAAAATTATTGTGGGTGCCCAAACTGAAATGTATTTTGCCCCCACCCATCCCAATCCAGCAGCTAACAAAAAAAAAACATTGGTGCTAGTTTTTCGTAGGTACGGAAGATGAGAGATTGATCACCAATTGATGGGAGAATTAAGACCAATCGGTGATTTCTCCTTTAATTAACGACCAATGTTGAAGACGATCAGTCATCGTCATAATTCTCCAAAAACTGACGGATTGTTGTATTCACATTTAAGATCATTTCCATGCGAAACAACATTTCAGCAACATATGTAAGCGACCGTCGTTTGTGTCGAGCATGTCGCGATTTGAGATGGATCGTAGCTCTGGATTTGACCGTCGTTTGTGTCGAGCATGTCGCGATTTGAGATGGATCGTAGCTCTGGATATGACAGTCGTTTGTGTCGAGCATGTCGCGATTTGAGATGGATCGTAGCTCTGGATATGACCGTCGTTTGTGTCGAGCATGTCGCGATTTGAGATGGATCGTAGCTCTGGATATGACCGTCGTTTGTGTCGAGCATGTCGCGATTTGAGATGGATCGTAGCTCTGGATATGACCGTCGTTTGTGTCGAGCATGTCGCGATTTGAGATGGATCGTAGCTCTGGATATGACAGTCGTTTGTGTCGAGCATGTCGCGATTTGAGATGGATCGTAGCTCTGGATATGACCGTCGTTTGTGTCGAGCATGTCGCGATTTGAGATGGATCGTAGCTCTGGATATGACCGGAAAGGTGATGGTTCATATTACACCAGGGCCGGGGTATAAATTCCCGCACCTTCCCCTACGTTTACTTCTATATGTTAATTGCTCAACGCATTGATCGACTGGAAAATTGAAACAGCTGTGATCGTCTACACTAAGTATTAAGATAGCTTTTAGTGTCTTTTTGTCGCCTGTCGATGCTTCTTTTTTTTAGTTTGACGTTTATCGGCTACAATTTTCACATGTCATTTATGTGTCCGTCCTGACTACATCGTTTCAATCATGTTTTGTAATGGTTTCGTTTGTCTTTCAGTCCGGACGAAATATCGCTTCGGGTGCATATCCCCAGTACATATAATCAAAAATACGAAGACCGAATTCTTCAAAGACGAAGGGCCTGTTCCGTTGTGGCCTGGCAGCGACGTCTATGAGGACGCTGCCTAACGCCACTTGCGCGGGCAAATCACAAAATAAAAGCGTCTGTTTTATGAAAATGAGATCAACTTCTTTTAACACTCTAAAACTATTAGGTGTGCATTTGTCCGTTACTAAAACCTTCTTTATAGCACAGTTACACAATTGCGACTTCCATCGATCGCAGACACGTCTTCGGCTTACAAAATTGTAATATATTTATTTGGAAAAGGACGCTGCCACATCATTGGGAAAATATGTATTGAAATATTTGTTTTCTAAAATATATTATTTGGAAAATTATATGGACGTTGAAGTAAATACATGTGCATCGACCAGCTTCCAGCATAAAATAAAACAAGGATTTAATCAATAAATATTCAGTTTATTGACAGCTAGTGCCATGACAAAATGTATTCTGTGCTAGGAAAAGTGTGATTATATAACGGTTGGGAAAATTTCAAGGTGATGCTTGGCATGCAACCTACTGCCCAACCATAAAAGTTGTAACATCTGACGATCAGCGAAATCCTGATCTTTATTTTTCTTCTTCATTATTATGCATTTTGAAACATGTTCTTGATTGTGGGTGCAGAAGGAATAATATGGGTGCCCATTTCAGCTTTGTGGGTGCCCTACCACCCACACAGAGATAGGAACCACACCCCTGTCAGCGCAGAGTCGTTCGACCACGTGGCTGCCGCCGCCGCCGCCGCCGCTGGGACGCGCCCGTCTCCCTGCAGGGGCAGCATGGCGGGGGGAGGAGGACGGGTGGGAGAGGGGAGGGGCGGGGAGGGGCGGGGATGGCGGCGACAGCCTTGAGGGGGGGGGGGGGTCCAAACTCATATGGTAGCATGGGCGTGACTTTCACTACTAGCCCATAGGGTTCCATGTTAAATTGCTACTTTTCCAGCTCGATTTTCGAACTGTTCTACACCTCAAATGCATATATAAAACCCACAGAAAGAAAGCGGTAACATTTTTATTTCGATTTTTGGGGTCAAAGTGTCACGCCCAATCAACGGTTTACGAGTTATTAACCAAAGTATGACACCATCTCAACGATATAGTCGAAGGTCGCGGGATCGAATCCCGGGGATGCCAATAGTTTTATCGTAAAAGTGGCTACATACAGAGTTTGATCGGCAACATGCGGTGTTTTGCGCTTCTTTTATTTGGTATAACTAAATGATAAGAATCAGGAAATCTTATTTTAAAAAATATGAGATAATTTTGTATCTACTTAACCCTATTTGTAACAGGCTCCTGGCTACCCCTATTTGTAACAGGGGGGGGGGGGGGGGGGGGGGCGGATTCCGCCCCGGAGATCTCGTGATCCACCCGTCCGATTTTCAAAAATGAAACGGTGTTTGGTTCCCCTCAACACGATCTACATTTCTAAATAATACAAATATCTCAATTTTGGATAGGGGGGCAACAGGGGGGTAAAAACTACAAATTTTAGTGGTATCTTTGATCCAACATACCTTTCATGTTTATCGACCGATTTGAACACAACTAATAGGAATCGATAGAGATTGAATTGTAAATTGATAAATGACGGTGACGTTTGGAAATTCAAAATCATAGGCGTGTGCAGGTCACTCAATATGGGGGTGAAGTAAATGCGTAATAAAACCATTTTTTGATGTCGTTTTTTTAATAAATGAAATGGTATGTGATTGTGACATTAGACAAAACAGTTATAAATCATATTTTTGCCATAGGCGGTACCAGGTTAGTGAAAAAGGGAGGTAAATTGGGAAAAATATTAACCGCAGACAAGTTGCTACCCAGCACTATAAATATGTTACTGATCGTAGATAGTTCCTTTTTGCATGTTGTACTTCATCATAGGCGTATCCAGGATCCCAACTGGGGCGGCGCAAGACCTTTTGATAAGTATATTATCCGCTATTATAATACTAACTAGTCAACAGTGACTATTTCACTTACAACTTCAATTGACATTGCTTACCCCCCTTTTCCCTACCTGGACTCGCCTATTATCTTATAATCGTTCGTAGAGTAGCCTGTGGTGCGTGTTTCATCCGAAAACTGCAGTATGTTATGTCATTGTACGTCCATGCCTCTTAGTTTCCTTACAATAATATGACCCCCTTTCTTCCATTCATGAGCGCGCCGCTGCAAAAAGATGACTTTATTCCCTTTTCTGGCCTCATATGTGCATATATTATTATAAGCTTAACGTCTATTGCGCCGTTATCGCTGGCATATCGTCATCTCCATGCCAGTCACCCCCCTTTTCATGTGCCTGAACACGCCCCTGAAACTCTATATGTAATACAACATTATGCAAATAATGGAAGCAGAAGCTATCTTTTACATCTTGATAGCTATAAATGCCCCTTACATCGCACTATTGGCTTCTGAATACTTCCTGGAAACCCCCCTTTTCAAGCCCCTGAAACCGCCTCTGCCATGCAATTTTTATGATATTTCATTAACATCAACTAATTTGCACTTGTTGCAGTCACCGGAAACCGATGTAACTCCTTTATGCTTGATGCAGTTAGGAAGAAACCGTGAAGATCGCATTTCCGTATTATCGCCAAATGTCGCCTCAGAACCCACCCAAAACTGGGCCCTGGAACCGCCTCTGTTCAGGTTAAGAACTCAAAATTTTGACTTCAAATGCGGTATTCAATGCTATGAAAAGTCCCAAAATTTAATGGGCCTTCTCCCAGCCATTCTGGAGATATCTGCGAAAAAACATGAGGGGGGGGGGCGGAATCCGCCCCCCCCCCCCCTGTTACAAATAGGGTTAAGCAAATGTGCTAATTGTGCAAGTGCTAATTAGGTAACTAACATCACAGTTGCTCTGCGATGTTGCGATTGTTTTTGTCAAGCGCAATTTTAACTGTTCTTATCAGATTCATAAATGATACCCATAGAATAAAGCCAAAGTATTTCTATTTTGTTTTTGGGGGTTGAAATGGCAAGCCCAACCAATAGTTTTCGAGTTATTGGCCAAAGTATGACCCTATGATGTAGTCCAAGAGCATGGAATCAAATCCCGGCAAGGCAAAGGTTTTATTGGCAGTCGTTGAGAATAACGTTATAAGTGTTGTGTTGCGTAGTCCCTGGGACAAACACGCCACGGAACGGAGACTGTATTCGACACGTTCTCACGCGGGCGACTCAGACGCGACTGCTCCGTTGGGGTCGGCCAGGTCTGTCCGGCTGCTGCGTTGTGCTCGGCCGGGTCTGTCCGGCCGGCCATCTGGGGCGGTGTCGGATGACTGTGTTTCCGACACCGGACATCTGGACACAACAATATTGGCAATATATGGCGCCCTGTGTCTGTTATAATTTGATAACAGGAACGGGAAATATGAAATATAATTTCCATTTTCAAGCGCAATGTTGGGACTGGTCTTCTTCTCAAACTCGTGTATATTAACAATGGCCCTTGGCATGTTGTGGTCCATGTTAGTAATGATGAAGTCTTAAAACAATCAACAAGAACTGAAAATTTTATAGAGTTTAGTGCTATAATTTTCAGTTCTAGGTATACCCTAGAACTGAAAATTATAAGTGTTAGAATCGATATACTCTTATTAAATAGCATACCATCTTTCCTCGGTAAAACGGTCCTTCCCACTAGTCAAGCCGTATCAAAGCTGAAGCCAAAACAGGAAATATGTGAAAAGAAATTAAGTATTCGAGACCCAATCAGCTGCAGCGGCACAACACGACAACGGCACTCACACTGTCCGTAGTCCGTACCCGGACTCGAGACCCGATATGCTTAGGCTTTCGTGACGCACTGTTTGCGCTTCCGTGCCGCCCGCCTTTCCATGACCTCCGCGCGCCGAGCACCATTTACCGCCTTCGTGCGAATAAATGTGCGGACGCGCGCAAAGGCCCTCCTAGCAGCAGCGGGTACGGAAGGGAACTTGTCGTGCAGTTCACTCAGAAAAGCGGCCACCACTCTCGGTTTCCGGCTCAGCCGATTCGGCTCCAGCGCATGGTGAAGGCAGAACGCCTCTTCCATCTGTCGGAAACGTTCAAAGAATGCCTCCGTCGGGACCGTCAACCCTCCTTCACTCTGCATCCTGAGCCAGAGAGCCTCCACTGGCTCATCCTCGGTCTGCGAACACGGGGCGCCAAGAGAACGATCCCCCGCCTTGCGAGCCACGAAGCCACTCACATACGCCATGGCGCTGTCCGTCGCCGACGCACCTGATACTGGGCCGGCTGCTGCTGCGCTCGGGCGGTGGAGCTGCCGGCTGGTGCACTTCTCTCGTACTCCTGCAGCAGCGACTCCATCTCCGGGTCCGGCTCCTCAGGCCCACAGTCGCGATCGTCGCTCGTCGATGGCTGGTCGGTGTCGGCCAGTGTGGCGCAGAAGGCACGCATGTCTGCGGCCACCTCCTGTGGGACGAAATATACGGCCTCCTCCTGCAGCTCCCGCAGTTACTCCAGCTCCGACGGCACTGACTCTGGGTCCGTGTCCGGCTCGGGGGACGCCTGTTATGCGCCCCCCCCCCCCCCCCGGTCTCGTCAGTGGGCTCACGCCGCTGTTCAAACCGAACAGGATGGTGATAAGGCGGAGGGAGGCGACAGCATCCACGGGGTTGGGGTTGGAGTTTGATACGCTCCTGCCCCGCACCATCCCGAAAAGTCCCTCTAGCCAGTCCTGTGTGAGGCGACGGGTCAGCAGGTACGTGCTGTCCCCAAACACAGCACGCATGTCGGCCAGGAGGCCGCGGACAGACCGGATGGTGTCGAGCATGCCCTTCTGAAATGGGTACAGATGTTTAGCCGATCCGAAGCGCATGCCCAGCAGCTCTTCGATGGCTGCGTCCAGCACCGCCTCCTGCTCGTTGGTGGCCTTGCAGCTGCTGCGCAGGGACTTCGTGTCGGCGGGACTGGCGCTGTTGAGCACGTCGCAGGCGTTGTCAAACAGCTGGATGACATCCTCAGTGTATATTGAGTATGTGAGGAAGTACCTCATACAGTCGGCCGTGCTGCTGCTGACGAGCTGTATGGCCGGTCTGACTTTCTGGCGAGACATGCCAGTCGCCTGTAACAGTGAGAACAATGATATACCTAGTTAATATAATCGTATTACAGAAGCACAACAGGACAATGATGCAACAGCTGTAGTATTTGTGGCTGAAAATGCTGCATATTGCTTTCGTTTGGCTGAATTGTTAAGGTATACCCTAAAAAGCAATTTTCAAAAGCAATCAAATTCAAAAACATACACTTCATATTTAGTTTAGATTGCAAGGAATGGTGCAGATTTAAAAAAGTGGTGTGTGTTGCTATGGCATAGTGTGCTTCAAAAGAAGATATAAAAGACTCAGGAGTCAGAACTTATGCAAAAATCATGATTTATACAAATATTAAGTACAAATACAATGATTATCCTATAATTGTTTACATAACTGGCCATGATATTGTCATTCACTTAACAAAGGGTTTGTCACTGGTCTAGTAGGTACCTCCGCTTTAAACACATGCCACCACATACAACTTAAAACACAATCAAACATGCAATGCATATGTTAAATAAAACACAATCATGCACATGCCACTTTAACAAAGAGGCAAAATTGTCAACAATGCACCACAGTGATTTCTCACCATGGCCTTCAAAACTGATATCTCAGATTAAACCACATTATATTTAAAGTGACTGATTTCCTTTAATTGTGATGTTCTTCAGGTCAGGTGAATGGTATGATCACTGATCAGGTGTGATTGTGACATAGGCATCAGCTCCATAGCCTTTGGATCTGAAATGAGAGGCTTCAAAGTCAAACACACCTTTCCCATTCCACACCTGTACACATGCAAAAGTGAAAACACAACCAATAATATTTATTTCATAAAAGTACCTCTCAATAATCAATAATCTCAATAATCTCATAATAAATTAATGCACCAATGTATGTTGTTAACCTGCCAAGGTCCTAAATTAACTGTCAAAGTACCAATGTTAATGTTTGCTTTAAGACCAACAGGATACACATATGAAAATAATTTAATCCTCACATATTGATATTGAAATTTGGTTTTGTTTGTGGACTAAGCAGCAAGCACGATATCCTCTTGGGACCAAGGTGCTAACTGGAACTCTCACCCTGGTCCAAGGGATATCAATATGGCGAGCCAGGGGAGCCGGGCAGATTTTTTTCAGAAGACCAGCAAAATATTGTGGTGAAATAGCCTAAAAGAGCTTGAGCCTAAAAGTAGTAACAGAAATAATTTCAACATGATTTATGAAGAGCTATCAAACAGTATTTTTGGTTTTCCACCTACTCCCCATAGGCGCTGAGTTCAAGGGGAGGGGCTTGCCCAGAGGGGTGGGGCAAGACACCTTTTGCAGGCATTTTGGAAATAATCTACAAAATTGTTAAATGAAGAAGGTAGAAATAGGCAATGCAGAATGCAAGACAACTCTTCAAACTTAATGAAGAAGGTAGAAGGTAGAATTACCAATATTTTGCCAGTCGCCAGGACATTTGGGTAATAATTCAGTAATTCACCACCCCAGTTTATGGTGTTCTTGAGGTCCCCAATAGAAGCAGAGTAGTCAGCTGACAGTAATATTACGACGGACTGAAATGTGGGTTATCGTTTACAAGATGGTCTGGGGGGGTGCGGGGGCCCTCCCCCAGTAGGTTATGCAGTGCAGCATGTGAATGTGAGCGGAGCGTTCTAAACATGGGTCCCTGGGACCATAATTGTTGTAAAGGTCAATTAGGTCAGGTTCAATTATATATAGTTTTTGGTGACGACATAGCTTTGGCATTACTGGTACAGTTTACTGTCTGTCATAAAAATACTAAATGTTTCTATAAGGGACCTCAAGAATAACATTAACTGGGGAGGTGAATTACTGAACTTACCGGGTCCACAGCGATATTGAAATTGAAACTGCATGTTTAAAACAAGCCATGCCCAATGATTAGAAAGCAATGCCTACACAACTATGACTGCTGAAAGAATTGACAAACCTTAAATAATTCCATTGTAAATACATTCAACTAACTAAACAGAAGATGGAACTTACAGCGAGACACAGACCAATACCGCCGTCGGTGACAAATAGTATATCCAAGATTACTTTACTAATAGTATATCAATATTGATATAGGGCCTTGACAAATACCACGGGAGCAAAAGCCGCACAAATATGTATATATATTTTTTCCTTTTTTCACATTCAGACTGGTTATATTTATTTACACATCAAGTAATAAGAATTTGGACAAATTCGTCTTACGTCTTAATATCAAGGTAAATAGAATACTCTAATTGCTAATTCAGTGTATAATTGTTCATCGGGACACGAACGCCATACTTGCCGCGGATATCGTGCATCCATATATGGTATATTATTCCAAATCTGGTAGTGACCTTCATTTTTTGGTATGTTTTTTAGTCTTTATAGTATATTTATAGTATATACTAAAAAAAACTTTGGAGTACCCAGTGTATAGTGCCCTGGCCTTGAGAACTCGGCAGTCATTGTTGCAGCGTGGCCAGCGGCGGCGGACGTGGGAGAGGGAGACAGGGCAGCTGTTGGGCGCTGTTTCGTGTCTAATTAACACTGTTGTGTCGTGTGTCGCAGCGATATAGGAGGGCAGTGTGTTGCACGCACGCCTGCACGGAAAACATGCGGGATGTTATTTGTCCAAACTCTCGAATAAAAACGGTTACAATTAACATCTGAATACATTTGACAAGTCGCTTTATGTTTAACATGCCGGATGGACTGAGGCATCTTCCGTCCGAATTTCGAGCGTTTTTTATGTCCATGAAGATAGCAACGTATTGGTATTCGTACTCAGATACGTATTCAAAGTTACTCCGATTTCGCCCAAATTTGCACACTGAGTCCTATGGCGTCAGTACACAGTCTATGAAGTCACGCGAATATCATGAACGGTTTGGCCTACAGAGGTCACAAAAGGTCCACAATATCACATATCTCACATATCACAATATCACATAGAAGTTATGGTACTCCATAACTTCTCACCTAATTGGCTTAGAGAGACAATTCAAATGTCAAAATACTCGGAACAGGGTGGACTGGGGATCATGGGAGGGGACTTGACCCGGGTCACTGTTTGACCTCAGGTCACAAATGTCTCTTTTTAATTGGTCGAAAACTATTTGCGTGGTACCTTATAACATCTCAGAAAACGCACTTATATATGCATTTGAGTACAGAACCATCCGCAAGTGTACGTCTGACCTTAGGTCACAAAAACTCCTACGCCAATTGGTGTACATACAAGTTAGACGTGGTAAAACGTGGACCCGATGACCCGGTCTCTAGACCCAGTCTGGACCCAGTTGGTTCCAGACTGGGTGCCGCCAAATGATACCGGGTACAGACTTGGTCCAATCCAACTTATATGTCATGCTGGTTTCACGCATGACGCAAGTAGGAACACTGATACGCAGGTTTCTTTGTGCTGTTGGCCAATCTGAACTGTATGTATTTGCAACTACAATAGTTAGTTTCTTGCACTAACTGTAGGGTGCAGATTTGCCAATATTAGTTGCGAGACAACATTTTGCTAGATGGGTCTGCTGGCCGCTGGGTTCAAACTTGCCTTGCACCGGGTATAACTGGGTCCCTTTTCAGCTTTTGGGACCGGGTCAGGTCTGGGTCCAACAAATATCAACTTTTTCCACCTCTAATACAAGTCATCTCAGTGCCATTATTTTCGCATTAGCTCATATATGGTGCACAATGATATATTGTATCCGCAAATGTCACCGTTTGACCTCAGATCACGTCCACATTTTAATTGCGGTTTATTAGGCAATGGCATGGTACCGCGTACTTCTTCCCTAAACGACTTAGAGGAGTCAGCCCATTGGCTTAATATTCACAACATACTATAGACGGTGCAAAACGAGCGACCTAACCCCTTCAGGTCATCGTTTGACCCCAGGTCACGGCATAAGTTACCATCGTGGCCAATGGAAGAATAACGGGGCACTGCATAACTTCTGCCCAAAATGACTTAGAGAAGCCATTTCACTGTCAGTGCCTTCCATTTAACACATCAATGGTGAAACACACAATAATTGACCCATCAAGATCACCGTTTGACCTCAGGTCACAACATAAGTTACAATTATGGCCTATGGGAGAATGACAGGTACCGCATATATTTTCCCCAAAAATGACTCAGATAAACCATTCCGCCACCATCATCTTCCCCTTAACCCACCTATAATGCAAAACGCCAGACTTGACCCCTCCAGCTCACCGTTTGACCTCAGGTCACCTGGAAAGGCGCTAATATCCGTTTAAAGAGCCGTTGAAATACGTATTCGATACGATATTTACCGGCCGATTGTATTAAAACCATATGTGTCGATTTATATACTTTTTGGGGAGGCCCTTGGCCCCCAATGTTGAGTTCGTCCCTCCCCCCCATACTTTCCGCCCATATATTACTTGATATATAGGTACAGGCATAGGTGTCGATTTATATACTTTTGGAGTGGCCCTCGCCCCTCCCCCCCCCCCCCCCTCCAATGTTTTCTGGACACTGGCGTATCCAAGGAGCTACTGGCGGACGGATCCAGCATCCCAATATTGGGGGGGGGGGGCTAATTTCACTTGGGCGTTCCGGGCCCCAGGGGCCTCCATATGACCTAAAAGGCACCCCCATTTTTCCCTTTGCGGACTTGGTTATTCTTTTTCCGCTATGATTTTCTTACATGTAAGGACGTGTCAATTAAGTGCAAAAATAAAATTGATGGATATTTGCCTCCAAATATCTCTTTTTTCATTTTACATGCTATGTTATATACAAATTGGTTATTCGCTTATACCTTTTGACTGAATAAAGCTAGAAGGGCACGCTAAACGTCATTTTGTTGTTATCATCAACACGTGTTGAATGCTGTGCAGCATGACTTCTTTCTGACATTTGATGACCTTGACCTAAGGTCAATGTGACGGCGCAAGGTCACCTTTCCAAATTTGACCTACATGGCGATGTTATATAGCTTTGAACTTGTCTTGAAGATAGGAATTCATTGGTATTAAAATAATTGCGCGATCGTTGATGATTATAAAACAAACTGAGACATTTTCGGGCTTTCTTTACACCGAGAAGGAAGTTATGAAGTCACTATTCGACATAAATTCAAATGAATTTAAAAGTTGCCATTGACGATCAGGCGTTATTTAAGCACAATCGAATGCCTCACAACAAGACAATTTTTAAGATATATAACATCGCCACATAGGCCACAATTGGAAAACTAACCTTGAACCTTGACATTAACCTTAGGTGAAGGTCACCAAATGTTAGAAAGAGGTCATCCTGCATATCATTCAACACGTCTTGACGAAAATAACCAAATGGTGTCCATTTTGCCTTTTTATTTTTATTCAGTCAAAAGTCAGTCAAAACAAATAAGTCAAAACAAATAACTATCAATTTTATTTTTCCTGTTTGAAGGACACTTGTTTACACTTAACAAGAATAAAGTCAAAATAGGAATACATTTGGCTTGGGTATCCAAAAAAGATTCAAAATTGGGGAAAAAATACTAACTTTGAAATTGAAGGTCAAGGTCATCAAATATCATAAAGAGGGAGGTCATGCTGCAAAGCATTCAACTCGTCTTGATGAGAACAGCAAAATTACGTTTACCGTCCCATTCTAGTTTTATTCAGTCAAAAGTTATTAGCGAATAGCCTATTATTTTATATAAAATAGCATGTAAAATGACAAAATTTGCAATATTCAGAGGCAAATATCCCTCAATTTTATTTTTGCACGTACTTGACAGTTGACACGTCCCTACACGTAAGAAAAGCATGGCGAAAAAGTAGAAACACGTTTGAGAAAAGGTATCCAAAAAAGTTGTACAATTTCGAAAACGTACTAAATTTGATTTTTTCTCTCGAAACTGACCAAATCAACATCACCATGTTATAAAACAGCTCATTGCCGTTCTAATGACATATAATACATCTATATTGCTTCATAAATTCTTCGCCATATGGGCTGACAAAGATTGACCTGCACCGTGACCTTATTAAAATGTCCGAGGCAATAGCTCCCGAACCACTGTTTGCATTGCAATACAACTTTCACAGCTCACTGTAGCGCCCCAGGTTACTCCATATACCAATTTTGGCCATAATCGGTGACATGACTGTGTCATTTTGGACTTTGTTTGTGACGATTTGTCGTGGAATGCCCCAGCTACAAAAAGAAGAACATTGGGATTTTTTAACTGAACCTAATTACCCTACTTAACCCTATTTGTAACAGGCTCCTGGCTACCCCTATTTGTAACAGGGGGCGCGGATTCCGCCCCCCCCCCCCCCTCGATCGGGCCTGACCAAACCGGGCCCCTACCAGCAACGGGCCCGTATCAAGAATATGCAAGGACCGGACCCTGTTGTGACCGGGCTCTTGTCCTGACTGGGCCCCATATCACGCCTTTGCTAGCACCGAGCCCCTGCCTCGATCGGGCCTGACCAAGACCGGGCCCCTACCAGGAACGGGAGCATATCAATAATTTGCAAGGAGCGGTCCCTGTTGTGTCCGGACCCTCTTCCTGACCGGGCCCCATGTCACGCCTTTGCCAGCACCGGGCCCTTGCCTCGATCGGACCTGACCAAGACCGAGCCCCTACCAGAAATAGGCAGAAAGGCCCGTATCAAGAATATGCAAGAACCGAGCCCTGTTGTGATCGGGCCCTCGTCCTGACCGGCCCCCAGGCCACGCCTTTGCAAGCACCGGGCCCCTACCTCGATCAGGCCTTGCCAAGACCGGGCCCCTACCAGGTATGGGCCAGAATACGGGTCCTTTTGATGCGGGCCCCTCAGAAATTTCGGGGGGAGGGTCAGCTGACCCCTTTGACCTCCCCCTGCGTGCGCCACTGAGCAAGTACATATACTTCTTTCGGAGTTCATGATCGGTGTTTTCCCTCCACTAACGAAACGTGACATCAATCTGTTCAACGTTTAATACCTTCCACTCGTTGAATTACCTCTCAACAAATTGCATACACTAAATAAGTCGCCGTCCAGGGTGAAACTAAACTGCCGATTTCAATTCCCTTCTTTAAATTCTTGTTGATTGCTCATAAAAGATTGACACATATTCGCAAAAGATAGAGTGCAGGAAACATATTGCATACTTTCATGATAAATAACAATGCGAAGGGAGGCTAATTTACTGAATTCGTTACCGAGTACTTGCTGAATACCGACCGTTATAAGTGTGGAACGCTTATCAACTATAACTTTAAATATCTTTCGGTAGAAAAGTTTTTTATGCATAATGTGATGAATTTACAATATATTTTGGTCTCGTCTGTCAATTTTAAGTAATAACTCCATTTGTGTGGGAAAAGGTCATTATTTCCCTTTAATTAAATATAGGCAGAAGAATAATTGTTCGCGCCGCTTCGAGGGCGGAAAAAAGCGAAATTCCTGAACTGATTACTTGCCGTTAGTAACTACGCCCGTTAGTGACATTTTAAATAACTGAGTATTTTCTTTTTTGTTACAAGTTTTCTAAGGCTTCTCGGCTTACTTCTGGGATTTGAGAGGCTTCTCTCTGGTTATAATGGAGTTGTGAGGGCATCCTTGCCAGGCGCCCCTCTGCTCAGTTCTTGATCTGTATCATTTTATCTGCTGTAACCGGAGTTTCCATGGCCCGAACACGAAGAAGTAGCTGCGTCTGAAGCAGGACCTAGCGACCACAGCACCGAAACGTGAAACTATCGCCAGTATTGCCGCAGCAATGATTTGGTATTGAAACAGTTTACAAGCATGTAGGCCGGCGGAGTGTTTGTTTCCTGGCCTTTAACCCTCGCGGCGCTGGGGTCTCCATCCGAACACCCGGTGCTGGGGGGGATACATTTTACCCCCATCGTATCTTCCGAACCAATAACCGCAGCGAGACGCGCAAGGCGGCGATCGAAAGCTCTCAGTGAGAAGAATCTAACGCATACCCGAAATTCTTAAAATAAGGTCACATGTCAGATCACGGTCAGGTCAAGTGTCAAAATTTAAGTATTTGGGTTTTTAGGCTATACTTTCCATCCAAAGCCTTATATTGCAACCATTATCTCACAAAGTGCTCCCAAATGTATAATGCATCTCCTGCATAAGTAAAAGTGAAATTGTAAGCAAAGGTCAAGGTCAAGGTCAGGTCACAAAAGGTCACAGGTCTACGAAAGCTATGCAACACATGTTGTATGGGTTATTTTACATGTATAATTATATATTAGCACCCATTTTCACAGCCTGACCCCATGTAATGGCCCTCAGGTCAAGGTAAGGTCACAATAAGGACAATATTTGAAATTGATTCATATAAATAAACATTGCATGTTTCTAGACTAGTTTTGTCTTAGAAATACAGTGGTGGAATTTATTTGTCTGTATCTGGTCAGTAAAATCCAAAAAACGCAAATTCAAAAAATGACGTCATGAGTTACTTATACTTCGAGAACTATAAGTCAGTCAAAAATAAAGATGTTGCTTTGAAATTTGGTTTCAGCATCGTTCATACTCGGTTCTCTAATATATCTTCCGGTTTTTTGAAAATCTTTAAAAAAAAACTTTGTGGAAATTCTTCTAAAAAAAACAGTTTTTTGCATTTTTGGGGGTCATAAAAACAAAAGTTTGAGAATCCGAGATAGACATTTTAAAGACAATGTTATTTCCTTTTTTGACGCCTTTTATTTGCGAGTTGCATCAACATGCTATTTTTTACGATTTTGCAAACATTTAACGTTTTTTTTTCTCCCCAAAAATGACAGGGCATGACGTCACTAAAACGTCATTATCTCCCACAATTTTCACGAATTTCAACAAAAGTTTGGCAGAAGCTGTGGAATTGATGCACCATAAGGTATCATAAGTTTCACTGGGATATCTGTTATAGTTTTCAAGTTATTGAGAAAATACGGGAGAGGGGAGGGTAAAATTTACCCCCCCACCCCCCAGCGCCGCGCGGGTTAAAGGGAGTGTGCCTACTGTTTTGGAATGTCAAAAATATTTTTCATACGGTAAGTAGCTGTTGGTTTGATTGTTGTATATGATGAAATTCACATCTGGAGCCCCTTTAGTTGAATTTGCACTTATATTGTTTTTTGTTTATATTTGTTTCGATATCTATAAAACGATCGCCACTATGGTGATGTTATGTAAAACGGCGCACATAAGACAATACAATTACGGTCACACCATGCAAGATAGAAAGACGAGTTTTGCACAGCACGTTCTTGCCACTGTGAACTTTATTATGTGCAAGTTGCGTAGCTCTAATTGATATCTTCTTAAAAAAATGGCCATCGGCCATCATCGAAAAACATGATGGCCGTCCAGTTTCTGTTCGGCTGCTGCTATCAGCGTGCACGAGCTGTTTTGTTGAATTGCTATTGGCCGGCGCTAACAATATGCTAGCAGTTTAATCGATAGTTGCAGTGCTTCTAGTGGCGGAAGCCCTCTGGAGTCTACCCGATAACTTTTTGCTCCCAAGCAAATTCCTGGAGTCTTTGAATATCTCAGCAACTAGGGTGAATCTGGAGAAATGAAGTATTGGTTCAATTCAGAAAATTGTGTTCTATAGACCAGTGTCAATAACCCCAACTAAGCGATGTGAGTAGGCACACTCCCTTTAAGGGCACTGTCTCTACTTTTTAGCGTGGATGTGTGGTTTTTAACTTTGCATCCATCTTAACTTGACTTTGCTGGAATAAACCATCTTGCATGGAAAGGCGCTGAGATCGTGAATACAAAAACGACGGAAACACGATGAACCATATTTATTCGATTATATCTGAACCCCAAATCACACAGTAATGAGGGATGTCAATTACAGCAGCTAGTATAACAGCGACTATGCTGTGTAGATCTGGGTAACAGATACCCAGATCATAATGAATTACTATAATAATGACTGGAATTCGTTTTTTTCTGTGATGGACTCCCTACCTACACGTCGCCCGTCTCGCGAAAGAATTTCGCCACAAACTCGCGCTTTTGGTATGTTGGTGCATCCGGATCCCGCTTGCACCGGCCCATGGCTTCCAGGTACTCACAGACAAAGTTCCTTGAACACGTTTCTTCTCTTGAAAAAAAACAACAACAATATACCCTGTCTTTTTTAGGTGGCATGGTCAAACTTGAACTGTGGTGGTATGCAAACTTGTTTTTTTCCGGTTGGCCGGAGGCCCAATTTACACTGTTGACCTGAAGCCATTCTTATTTTTAAAAAAATGGTCTCAGGACCCGGCGCTTGAAGTGTTTAGCTTCGAAACAGCGCCTCGGAAATGCAGCAGCAAAGCCAAATAATATGCAGGTATTTTACACACTGCCCAAACGTAACAAATTTCCAGTCTTGAGTCCATTCTTGATTATTGTCTTTCCATGCGCATCCAAATGCTTCCAAACAGGCCAAATTGACTGTATCGATGTCAGAATGGTTCTTTTGTTGTTTTTAGGTCACCGGGAGGGGACGGAAGATTACGAATGCCCGTAATTTCATAGTTTACAACTGGGTGGGCAAATTATCGCCACTGGGTGGGAATCTTGGACAAGGGCGGATTCAGGATATTTTAGGAGGGGTGGCCGCAGGCCAATTTAGGGGCGCCTTCCAAAGAAAGGGCGCCGTCACCGACCGAAAGGGCGCCGTCACTGGCCGAAAGAGCGCCGTCAATGGCCGAAAGGGCGCAGTCACTGGCCGAAAGGGCGCCGTCAATGGCCGAAAGGGCGCCATCAATGGCCGTAAGGACGCCGTCACTGGCCGGAAGGGCGCCTCGGGTCAAAAGGACCAGGTCATGACCTGTATGACCTGATACTCGGTAAGTTACTTTCAACAGGGCGCCCAAAAGGGCGTCCAAGCGGTCCATTGGGACGCTGCGTGCTCACGGGCTGTCCATCGCCGGGCGCCGCCAGGCGCCCGGCGACAGACAGCCCGTGGGGCGCCTTTCTTGCGGGGAGTGGCCGCGACCGCTGCGGCCACCCCCTGGATCCGCCCCTGATCTTGGAGCACTGGGTGGGCATTTGTTCACCCAGTTACTTACTTACGTGAGGCCCTGGCTCACTCAGCCGCAACAGCTAAAAGTTCGCGTTTCAGTGCGCGGTAGAAGCTCCGCGGTCCCAGCTCCGCGAGTTCGGCAGGAATACAGTTGTACAGGCTGGGGGCACGACTACAAAGTCACCTTTTTCCTGCCTCAGTCCTAGCACGGGAGACGTAAAGCAGACTGTCCTGGTCTGTCTCCTGCCTGGTGCGTCGCTGTCGCAAGGCACCGTTCACTTGGAGGACAGGCGCCAGCGCCACAGGTTCCCCAGACTTCAGCCTCTGTCCGCCCCTTCCCCACCCATTGCTACCTGAAGACACCTCTGCTCCACCATCTCCCCCATCGCTACCTGAAGACGCCTCTGTTCACCCATCTCCCCATCGCTGCCTGAAGACGCTTCTGTTCCACCATCACCCCCCCCCATCGCTGCCTGAAGACGCCTCTGTTTTCCCATTTCTACATCGCTGCCTGAAGACGCCTCTGTTCCACCCCCCCCCCCCCCCCATCGCTGCCTGAAGATGCATCTGTTCTCACATGTTCCCATCGCTGCCTGAAAACGCCTCTGTTCCACCATTGCCCCCCCCTCTCATCGCTGCCTGAAGACGCCTCTGTTCCACCATCGCCCTCCCCATCGGTGCCTGTAGACGCCTCTGTTTTCCATTTTCCCCCATCGCTTATACCTGAAGAAGCCTCTGTTCCACCATCCCCACATCGCTGCCTGAAGACGACTCTGTTCTACCATCGCCCCCCCCCCCCATTGGTGCATGAAGACGCCTCTGTTCCACCATCGCCCCCCACCCATCGTGGCCTGCAGACGCCTATGTTCCCCCATCTCTCTCCACATCTCTTATACCTCAAGACGCCTCTGTTCCACCATCCCCCATCGCTGCCTGAAGACGCCTCTGTTCCACCATCGCCCCCCCCCATCATTGCCTGAAGACGCCTATGTTCCCCCATCTCTCTCCACATCTCTTATACCTCAAGACGCCTCTGTTCCACCATCCCCCATCGCTGCCTGAAGACGTCTCTGTTCCACCATCGCCCTCCATCGCGGCCTGAAAACACCTCTGTTCCACCATCACCCCCCCCCCCCCCCCATTGCTGCATGCAGACGTCTCTGTTCCATCTCCCCATCGGTGCCTGGCGCGTCGCTGTCGCAAGGCACAGTTCACTTGGAGGACAGGCGCCAGCGCCACAGGTTCCCCAGACTTCAGCCTCTGTCCGCCCCTTCCCCACCCATTGCTACCTGAAGACACCTCTGTCCCTGCTCCACCCCCCCCCCCCCTATCACTGCCTGAAGACGCCTCTGTTCCGCAATCCCCCATCGCTGTCTGAATACGCCTCTGTTCCCCATCTCCCCCATCTCTGCCTGAATACGCCTCTCTTCCACCATCGCCCCCATCGCTGCCTGAAGACGCCTCTGTTCCCCATTTCCCCCCATCGCTGCCTGAAGACGCCTCCGTTCCACCATCTGTCTCCCTTCCCCCTCCCCATCACTGCCTGAAGACGCCAGACGCCTCTATTTCGCATATCTCCCCCATCGCCGCCTGAAGACGCCTTTGTTCCACCATTGCCCCCCCCCCCCATCAGTGCCTGAAGACGCCTCTGTTCTACCATCTCCCCTTGCTACCTGAAGATGCCTCTGTTCCACCATCGCCCCCCCCCCCCATTGCTGCCTGAAGACGCCACTGTTCCACCCCCCCCCCGCCCCTATCGGTGCCTGCATACGCCGCTGTTCCCCTATCGCTTATACATGAAGACGCCTCTGTTCCACCATCTCCCCATCGCTGCCTGGATACGCCTCTGTTCCACGATCGCCTCCTACCCCATCGGTGCTTTTTTATAATAAATTTAGTCCGAATGTTTTTGAATGGTTGGATTTCCGAGGTCAGGCCCCGCGCTAAGCATAGCTTGTTGCGCAGGCCCTGACCCCACCACCCGATCAAGCAATTCCTGGCGTCCGGCAGAATTTAGAAGCGAAAGTTTTACGTGCCCGACATACCTGGACACGGTCCGCCCCGCCCTCTGACGTCACCTGACCTTGAGTGCGACTGCTGCCACCGGCCACAGGCCATCCCAGTCAGGGGCAAATAGCGAGCGCCGAAGCGACTCGAACCGGGCTGCCACTACCGGGTGAGGTCAGAAGTCCGGCGCTCTCCCAACTGAGCTACAGGGGCGGACAACTGAGCTACAGGTGCCTGAAGACGCTTCTGTTCCACCATCCCCCATCGGTGCCTGAAGAAGCCTCTGTTCCACCATCGCCCCCCCCCCATCGCTGCCTGAAGACGTCTATGCTCCCCATCTCTCCCCACATCTCATACCTGAAGACGCCTCTGTTCCACCATACCCCATCGCTGTCTGAAGACTCCTCTGTTCCACTATCACCCCCCAGCAGTGCCTGAAGACATCTCTGTTCCACCATCGCCTTCCATCGCGGCCTGAAAACGCCTCTGTTCTACCATCGCCTCCCCCATCGGTGCCTGAAGACGCCTCTGTTCCACCATCCCCCTACCGCTGCCTGAATACGCCTCTGTTCCGCAATCCCCCATCGCTGCCTGGATACGCCTCTGTTCCCCATCTCCCCCATCGCTGCCTGAATACGCCTCTGTTCCACACACCCCCCCCCCCCATCGCTGCCTGAAGACGCCTCTGTTCCACCATCACCCCCCCCCCCAGCAGTGCCTGAAGACCTCTCTGTTCCACCATCGCCTTCCATCGCGGCCTGAAGACGCCTCTGTTCCACCATCGCCCCCCCCCATCGCTGCATGAATACGCCTCTGTTCCATCTCCCCATCGGTGCCTGAAAGCGCCTCTGTTCTACCATCGCCTCCCCCCATCGGTGCCTGAAGACGCCTCTGTTCCACCATCCCCCTACCGCTGCCTGAAGACGTCTCTGTTCCCCCATTTCCCCCATCGCTGCCTGAATACGCCTCTGTTCCACCACCGCCCCCCCCCCCCCATCGCTGCCTGAAGACGCCTCTGTTCCACCATCACCCCCAGCAGTGCCTGAAGACCTCTCTGTTCCACCATCGCCTTCCATCGCGGCCTGAAGACGCCTCTGTTCCACCATCGCCCCCCCCCCCATCGCTGCATGAAGACGCCTCTGTTCCATCTCCCCATCGGTGCCTGAAAGCGCCTCTGTTCTACCATCGCCTCCCCCCATCGGTGCCTGAAGACGCCTCTGTTCCACCATCCCCCTACCGCTGCCTGAAGACGTCTCTGTTCCCCCATTTCCCCCATCGCTGCCTGAATACGCCTCTGTTCCACCACCGCCCCCCCCCCCCCCATCGCTGCCTGAAGACGCCTCTGTTCCACCATCACCCCCCAGCAGTGCCTGAAGACGTCTCTGTTCCACCATCACCTTCCATCGCGGCCTGAAGACGCCTCTGTTCCACCATCGCCCCCCCCCCCCCCATCGCTGCATGAAGACGCCTCTGTTCCATCTCCTCATCGGTGCCTGAAAACGCCTCTGTTTTACCATCACCTCCCCCATCGGTGCCTGAAGACGCCTCTGTTCCACCATCCCCCTACCGCTGCCTGAAGACGTCTCTGTTCCCCATTTCCCCCATCGCTGCCTGAATACGCCTCTGTTCCACCACCGCCCCCCTATCGGTGCATGCAGACGCCTCTGTTCCCCCATCGCTTATACCTGAAGACGCTCTGTTCCACCATCCCCATCGCTGCCTGAAGACGCCTCTGTTCCACCATCCCCCCCCCCAATGGCTGCCTGAAGACACCTGTTACACCATCCCCCCCCCCCATCGCTGTCTGAAGACACATCTGTTCCATCTCCCCATCGCTGCCTGAAGACGCCTCTGTTCCACCATCCCCCATCGCTGCCTGAAGACGCCTCTGGGCTCTGTTTCACCATCACCCCCCCCCCCGCATCGGTGCCTGAAGACACCTCTGTTCTACCATCGCCCCCCTCCCCCCATCGGTGCCCGAAGACGCCTCTGTAAGTTGCGATCGATTGTGAAAAATACCCTCCCAATGACGTCATCAAACCGGCTGCACCGCCCGCCGCTTGTTCAGGCTCGTCACTCTACCTACAGTGTTGTGTACGGAAGTGTGACGCCTGCCCTACCAATACCGGGCTAATAGCGCTGCCAGAGAGTGTACCCGAACGATGCTTGGGATAGGCTCCGCCTCCTGCTGTCTAGCACCCGATCCTATTGGTCATGCTGACGTTCATCCTGCCTCCTCATTAGCCCATCACGTTTGGGGAATTATGAACCCTGGGCACTTGTGAATTCGTGGCACTTATGAACTCTGGGCACTTGTGAACCCTGGGCACTTATGAACTCTGGGCACTTGTGAATCCTGGGCACTTGTGAACCCTGGGCACTTATGAACTGTGGCACTTATAAGCTCTGGCACTTATGAATCGGTGGCACTTATGAACGGTCCCCGGGTCAACAGCGGGCCGACGTCGGCCCGACGTCCTAGTGAGTCGAGCTCGGCAAAGCATTGGGCCGACGTCGGCCCGATGTCGGCATGCCGAGCTGCTTTCCGTGCCGAGATGCATGGGTGGAACTTCAATGTAAATTGGGGTTGCAGCTAAGCTACAACCCCAATAATTTGGCAATTTAACATTGCGCCTATGCCACGATGTGTTACAAAAATGGCCTTATATCGCGCCGATTCAGGACAGAAGGCTGTACATTTGTATTGTTTATCAAAACTATATGCATACTCTCTGAGTCAGAGTCCTGACGTCACGCGAATGTAAAACATGGTTCAGCCAATCAGATTCGAAAGTAGTCGCGTAAGGATAGACTCGCATTGGAGATGTGCCAACCGGCGGCCGGCGGTTCGCTTGCTAGCACCAGCTGCAAGCTGACTGGCTGATGGTATAGCCTCTGCCCGGGCTAGAACCAGTACAACATTCTTTCGCCAGCACCGCATTCCTTCGCCAAAAACAAAAACAAAAATATTCGGCTGGAGTCTTTTCAGTCAAGAAAACTTGCAGATAGGGGTTTTCCAACCCGGGCTACAAAACTGCTATCTCAGTTTAAAACTAATGTTGATGGTGAACTATTTCCTTTAACAACTAAGTGCAACCCCAATGATTTTCAAAAAGTTACGCCTCTGCCGAGATGCCGACGTAAGCCCGATGCCGGGGTAACATATGCGACACGTCGGGTCAACAGCGGGCCGACGTCGGCCCGATGTCGGGGTAACATCGGCTACGCGTCGGGGCAACAGCAGGCCTACGTCGGCCCGATGTCGGGCCGACGTCGGGGTAACATCAGCTAAACGTCGAGCCGACATTGGGCCGACATCGGGCCGACGTCGGCCCGATGTCGGCCCGATGTCGGCATGCCGAGCTGCTTTCCGTGCGGAGATGCCGACGTCGGCCCGACTCCGGCTGGACCTCGGCTGGACCTCGGCTGGACCTCAGCATATGCGGACATATCCGACGTGTAGCCGACGTCGGGCCGACATCGGTCCGACGTCCAGCCGACGTCGGCCTGACGTGGCATGTTTACTGGGTTTCTTCGAGCTTCGAAACACTGTTGATTCCGGTAAAATCATGTCCGTGAAGTTAGCGTCGGATTCGGATTCTAATTCAGCGTCGAGTAGCGATTCGCTTCAAAATCTGGTTACAGGTCAATTGGGGCACGCTGATTACGAAAACAACAATTATTTTGGCATTCAAGGTCATCTTTAAGGTAATTTTCAAGGTCAAAGGACGGGGCGCCTCAAAACGCCCTTAAGAGTTGCTCCAATTGCAAAAATAATGGTATCAGTTGATTTCCCGGGTCTATATCTAACCTCCGCATTGGCAACCTCACGCGTTCCTTATATCCTTGAGACCATAACAGGTTCTCAAAGGACGGGGCGCCTCAAAACGCCCTTAACGGCTGCTCCAATTGCAAAAACAATAGTCTCAGTCGATTCCTCAGGTCCATATCTAACCTCCGCATTAGAAACCTCACGCGTGCCTCATATCTTTGAGACCATAAAGGTTCTCAAAGGACGGGGCGCCTCAAAACGCCTTTAAGGGTTGCTCCAATTGCAAAAGTAATGGTCTCAGTCGATTCCCCGGATCCATATCTAATTGGCAACCTCACGCGTGCATTGGCAACCTCACGCGTGCTTTATATCCTTGAGACCATAAAAGGTTCTCAAAGGGCGGGGCGCCTCAAAACGCCATAACGGTTTCTCGAATTGCAAAAACAATGGTCTCAGTTGATTCCTCGGGTCCATATCTAACCTCCGCATTAGAAACCTCACGCGTGCCTCATATACTTGAGACCATAAAAGGTTATCAAAGGACGGGGCGCCTCAAAACGCCTTTAAGGGTTGCTCCAATCGCAAAAATAATGGTTTCAGTCGATTCCCCGGATCCATATCTAACCTCTGTATTGGCAACCTCACGTGTCTTATATGCTTGAGACCATAAAAGGTTCTCAAAGGACGGGGCGCCTCAAAACGCCCTTAACGGTTGCTCCAATTGCAAAAACAATGGTCTTAGTCGATTCCTCAGATTCATATCTAACCTCTGCATTGAAAACCTCACGCGTGCCTCATATCCTTGAAAGCATAAAATGTTCTCAAAGGACGGGGCCCTCATAACGCCCTTAACGGTTGCTCCAATTGCAAACACAATGATCTCAGTCGATTCCTCAGGTCCATATCTAACCTCCGCATTGGAAACCTCACGCGTGCCTCATATCCTTGAGACCATAAAAGGTTATCAAAGGACGGTCGCCTCAAAACGCCTTTAAGGGTTGCTCCAATTGCAAAAATAATGGTATCAGTCGATTCCCCGGGTCCATATCTAACCTCCGCATTGGCAACCTCACGCGTGCCTTATATTCTTGACACCATAACAGGTTCTCAAAGGACGGGGCGCCTCAAAACGCCCTTAACGGCTGCTCCAATTGCAAAAACAATAGTCTCAGTCGATTCCTCAGGTCCATATCTAACCTCCGCATTAGAAACCTCACGCGTGCCTCATATCTTTGAGACCATAAAAGGTTCTCAAAGGACGGGGCGCCTCAAAAAGCCTTTAAGGGTTGCTCCAATTGCAAAAATAAGGGTCTCAGTCGATTCCCCGGATCCATATCTAATTGGAAACCTCACGCGTGCATTGGCAACCTCACGCGTGCTTTATATCCTTGAGACCATAAAAGGTTCTCAAAGGGCGGGGCGCCTCAAAACGCCCTTAACGGTTTCTCGAATTGCAAAAACAATGGTCTCAGTTGATTCCTCAGGTCCATATCTAACCTCCGCATTGGAAACCTCACGCGTGCCTCATATCCTTAAAACCATAAAATGTTCTCAAAGGACGGGGCACCTCAAAACGCCCTTAACGGTTGCTCCAATTGCAAACACAATGGTCTCAGTCGATTCCTCAGGTCCATATCTAACCTCCGCATTGGAAACCTCACGCGTGCCTCATATCCTTGAGACCATAAAAGGTTCTCAAAGGACGGGCGCCTCAAAACGCCTTTAATGGTTGCTCCAATTGCAAAAATAATGGTCTCAGTCGATTCCCCGGGTCCATATCCAACCGCCGCATTGGGAACCTCACGCGTGCCTTATATCCTTGAGAACATGAAAGGTTCTCAAAGGACGGGGCGCCTCAAAACGCCCTTAACGGTTGCTCCAATTGCAAACACAATGGTCTCAGTCGATTACTCAGGTCCATATCTAACCTCCGCATTGGCAACCTCACGCGTGCCTCATATCCTTGAGACCATAAAAGGTTCTCAAAGGACGGGGCGCCTCAAAACGCCCTTAAAGGAAATAGTTCACCTTCAACATTAGTTTTAAATTGAGATAGCAGTTTTGTAGCCCGTGTTGGGAAACCCCTATCTGCAAGTTTTATTGACTGAAAAGACTCTCCAGCCGAATATATTCGAGTTTTTGGCGAAGGAATGCGGTGCTGGCGAAAGAATGTTGTACTGGTTTTAGACCGGGCAGAGGCTATACCATCAGCCAATCAGCTTGCAGCTGGTGCTAGAAGCGAATCGCCGGCCGCCGGTTGGCACATCTCCAATGCGAGTCTATCTTTACGCGACTACTTTCGAATCTGATTGGCTGAACCATTTTTTTACATTCGCGTGACGTCAGGACTCTGACTCAGAGAGTATGCATATAGTTTTGATAAACAGTGCAAATTTACGGTCTTCTGTCGTGAATCGGCGCGATATAAGGCCATTTTTGACAATATAAAAATAAATTGTATTAAAAAATATAATAAAATCGTGTTGGGTAAAACAATTCCAAGGTGAACTATTTCCTTTAAGGGTTGATCTAATCACAAAAATAATGGTATCAGTCGATTCCTCGGGTCCATGTCTAACCTCTGCATCGGCAACCTTACGCGTGCCTTATATCCTTGAGAACATAAAAGGTTATCAAAGAACGGGGCGCCTCAAAACGCCTTTAACGGTTGCTCCAATTGCAAAAACAATGGTCTCAGTCGATTCCTCAGGTCCATATCTAACCTCCGCATTGAAAACCTCACGCGTGCCTCATATCCTTGAAACCATACAATTTTCTCAAAGGATGGGGCGCCTCAAAACGCCCTTAAATGTTGCTCCAATGGCACAAATAATTATCTCAGTAGATTCCCCGGGTCCATATCTAACCTCCGCATTGGCAACCTCACGCGTGCCTCATATCCTTGAGACCATACAAGGTTCTCAAAGGACGGGCGCCCTTAAGGGTTGCTTCGCTTCACAATAAGGTTACAGTTCAATTCGGGCACGCTGATCACTAAAATAACATTCATTTTGACATTCAAGGTCATCTTCAAGGTCGTTTGCATGGTCAAAGGACGGGGCGCCTCAAAACGCCTTTAAGGGTTGCTCCAATGGCAAAAATAATGGTATCAGTCGATTTCCCGGGTCCATATCTAACCTCCGCATTGGAAACCTTACGCGTGCCTCATATCCTTGAAGCCATAAAATGTTCTCAAAGGACGGGGCGCCTCAAAACGCCCTTAACGGTTCCTCCAATTGCAAACACAATGGTATCAGTCGATTCCTTAGGTCCATATCTAACCTCCACATTGGAAACCTCACGCGTGCCTCATATCCTTGATACCATAAAAGGTTATCAAAGGACGGGGCGCCTCAAAACGCCTTTAAGGGTTGCTCCAATTGCAAACATAATGGTCTCAGTCGATTCCCCGGGTCCATATCTAACCTCCGCATTGGCATTCTCACGCGTGCCTTATATCCTTGAGACCATTGAAGGTTCTCAAAGGACGGGGCGCCTCAAAACGCCCTTAATGGTTGCTCCAATTGCAAAAACAATGGTCTCAGTCGATTACTCAGGTCCATATCTAACCTCCGCATTGGAAACCTCACGCGTGCCTTATATCCTTGAAACCATAAAATGTTCTCAAACGACGGGGCGCCTCAAAACGCCCTTAACGGTTGCTCCAAATGCAAAAACAATTATCTCAGTCGATTTATCAGGTCCATATCTAACCTCCGCATTGGAAACCTCACGCGTGCCTCATATCCTTGAGACCATAAAAGGTTCTCAAAGGACGGGGAGCCTCAAAACGCCTTTAAGGGTTGCTCCAATTGCAAAAATACTGAACTGAACTGTAACCACATTGTGAAGCAAAGCAACCCTCAAGGGCGCCCCGGCCTTTGAGAACCTTGTATTGTCTCAAGTGTATGAGGCACGCGTGAGGTTGCAAATGCGGAGGTTAGATACGGACCTGAGGAATCGACTGAGACCATTATTTTGTATATTGGAGCAACCCATAAGGGCGTTTTGAGGCGCCCCGTCCTTTGAGAACCTTTTATGGCCTCAAGGATATAAGGCACGCGTGAGGTTGCCAAAGCGGAGGTTAGATATGGACCTGAGGAATTGACTGAGACTATTATTTTTGCAATTGGAGCAATCCTAACAGGCGTTTTGAGGCGCCACGTCCTTTGAGAATCTTTTATGGTCTCAAGGATATGAGCCACGCGTCAGCTTGCCAATGCGGAGGTTAGATATGGACCCGGGGAATCGACTGAGACCATTATTTTTGCAATTGGAGCAACTCTTAAAGGCGTTTTGAGGCGCCCCGTCCTTTGAGAACCTTTTATAGTCTCAAGGATATGAGGAACGCGTGATGTTTCCAATTCGGAGGTTAGATATGGACCCGGGGAATCTACTGAGATCATTATTTGTGCCATTGGAACAACCTTTAAGGGCGTTTTGAGGCGCTCCGTCCTTTAAGAACATTTTATGGTTTCAAGGATATGAGGAACGCGTGAGGTTTTCAATGCGGAGGTTATATATGAACCTGAGGAATCGACTGAGACCATTGTTTTTGCAATTGGAGCAACATTTAAGGGCGTTTTGAAGCGCCCGGTCCTTTGAGAACCTTTTATGGTCTCAAGGATATAAGCACGCGTAAGGTTGCCAATGCGGAGGTTAGATATGGACCCGTGGAATCGACTGAGACCATTATTTTTGCAATTGGAGCAACCCTTAAAGGGATTATACGGGTTTTCCCATAATAATTGAGTTACATAGTAAAATATACCTATAAAGGTGGTAGAAGTCCAACGGTAGCCACATTTTTCTGGAAATGACCTCTTCTGCACGTAAGGACATTCCAAAGTGCGCGGTGATGCCACCGCGTATTTTCTGCAAGACCGGCTGAGGCAGAGCCAGTCATCTCTTTTATGCTAATAAAAACACCTCACTTATGGCATATTTCCGGTAAAATAAGCAATATTCGAAAGAAAATAAACTTCTTTTGTTCCAACGACACCAGCAGTTACCTAGTTTTCCCATAAAATTATATATTTTTCATGAATTTTCATGCCAAAAAATGAATACGCCACCACCAAATTCTCAACGCTAAAGGCCGGAGATAAGAAAACCACAACAACACAAAACATCAACGAACAGTGTGTAGTAATACAAAGTCCCGTCAGTTTTGAATTGCATAATAATTTTATGATCCAGTGTAGGACTTGCAGATAATTCAAAACTCTAAAATTGATCTTAAGATAAAAGTGGTGGACAGTAGTGCCGATCAAGTACTCGTTATCTGATACTAGTCTCGAAAAACGCCGAAG
This sequence comes from Chirona hameri, assembly GCA_036785665.1. Classification (NCBI taxonomy): domain Eukaryota; kingdom Metazoa; phylum Arthropoda; class Thecostraca; order Balanomorpha; family Balanidae; genus Chirona; species Chirona hameri. The sequence continues at coordinate 11,855 of JAXIVJ010003638.1, read as the reverse complement.
TTTTAACGCTGATAATTGCTGAAATAATGGATTAAATGAGTATTGAGGTCCCTGTTATATGTCTTAAACGTGTTTAAAGCTCATACAACTGCAAAAGAGTGCATTTACTTTCAGGACGGAAACCTGTATAATCCTTTTAAAGGCGTTTTGAGGCGCCATCCTTTGAGAACCTTTTATGGTCTAAAGGATATGAGGCACGCGTGAGGTTTCCAATGCGGAGGTTAGATATGCACCTGAGGAATCGACTGAGACCATTGTTTTCGCAATTGGAGCAACCGTTAAGGGCGTTTTGAGGCGCCCCGTCCTTTGAGAGCATGTTATGGTTTCAAGGATATGCGGCACGCGTGAGATTTCCAATGCGGAAGTTAGATATGGACTTGAGGAATCGACTGAGACCATTGTTTTTGCAATTGGAGCAACCGTTCAGGGCGTTTTGAGGCGCCCCGTCCTTTGAGAACCTTTTATGGTCTCAAGGATATAAGGCACGCGTAAGGTTACCAATGCGGAGGTTAGATATGGACCCGGGGAATCGACTGAGACCATTATTTTTTCAATTGGAGCAGCCCTTAAAGGCGTTTTGAGGCGCCCCGTCCTTTGAGAACCTTGTATGGTCTCAAGGATATGAGGAACGCGTGAGGTTGCCAATGCGGAGGTTAGATATGGACCTGAGGAATCGACTGAGACCATTGTGTTTGCAATTGGAGCAACCGTTAAGAGCGTTTTGAGGCGCCCCGTCCTTTGATAACCTTTTATGGTCTCAAGGATATGAAGAACGCGTGAGGTTGCCAATGCGGAGGTTAGATATGGACCTGAGGAATCGACTGAGACCATTGTATTTGCGATTGGAGCAACCGTTAAGGGCGTTTTGAGGCGACCCGTCCTTTGAGAACCTTTTATGGTCTCAAGGATATAAGGCACGCGTCAGGTTTCCAATGCGGAGGTTAGATATGGACCTGAGAAATCGACTGAGACCATTGTGTTTGCAATTGGAGCAACCGTTAAGGCCGTTTTGAGGCGCCCCGTCCTTTGAGAACCTTTGATGGTCTCAAGGAAACCTTTTATGGTTTCAAGGATATGAGGACCGCGTGAGGTTGCCAATGCAGAGGTTAGATATGGACCTGAGAAATCGACTGAGACCATTGTGTTTGCAATTGGAGCAACCGTTAAGGGCGTTTTCAGGCCCCCCGTCCTTTGAGAACCTTTTATGGTCTCAAGGACATAAGAAACGCGTGAGGATGTCAAAGCAGAGGTTATATATGGACCCAGGGAATCGACTGAGACCATTATTTTTTGCAATTGGAGCAACTCTTAAAGGCGTTTTGAGGCGCCCCGTCCTTTGAGAACCTTGTATGGTCTCAAGGATATGAGGAACACGTGAGGTTTCCAATGCGGAGGTTAGATATGGACCCGAGGTATCTACTGAGATCATTATTTGTGCCATTGGAGCAAACTTTAAGGGCGTTTTGAGGCGCCCCGTCCTTTGAGAACATTTTATGGTTTCAAAGATATGAGGAACGCGTGAGGTTTTCAATGCGGAGGTTATATATGGACCTGAGGAATCGACTGAGACCATTGTTTTTGCAATTGGAGCAACCTTTAAGGGCGTTTTGAGGCGCCCCGTCCTTTCAGAACCTTTTATGGTCTCAAGGATATAAGCACGCGTGTGGTTGCCAATGCGGAGGTTAGATATGGACCCGTGGAATCGACTGAGACCATTATTTTTGCAATTGGAGCAACCCTTAAAGGCGTTTTGAGGCGCCGTCCTTTGAGAACCTTTTATGGTCTAAAGGATATGAGGCACGCGTGAGGTTTCCAATGCGGATATGGACCTGAGGAATCGACTGAGACCATTTTGTTTTGCAATTGGAGCAACCGTTAAGGGCGTTTTGAGGCGCCCCGTCCTTTGAGAACCTTTTATGGTCTCAAGGATATAAGGCACGCGTAAGGTTACCAATGCGGAGGTTAGATATGTACCCGGGGAATCGACTGAGACCATTATTTTTGCAATTGGAGCAGCTCTTAAAGGCGTTTTGAGGCACCCCGTCCTTTGAGAACCTTCTATGGTCTCAAGGATATGAGGAACGCGTGAGGTTGCCAATGCAGAGGTTAGATATGGACCTGAGGAATCGACTGAGACCATTGTGTTTGCAATTGAAGCAACCGTTAAGAGCGTTTTGAGGCGCCCCATCCTTCGATAACATTTTATGGTCTCAAGGATATAAGGCACTCGTGAGGTTGCCAATGCGGAGGTTAGATATGGACCCCGGGAATCGACTGAGACCATTATTTTTGCAATTGGAGCAACCCTTAAAGGCGTTTTGAGGCGCCCCGTCCTTTGAGAACCTTTTATGGTCTCAATGATATGAGGAACGCGTAAGGTTTCCAATGCGGAGGTTAGATATGGACCCGGGGAATCGACTGAGACCATTATTTGTGCAATTGGAGCAACCCTTAAAGGTGTTTTGAGGCGCCCCTTCCTTTGAGAACCTTTTATGGTCTCAAGGATATGAGGCATGCGTAAGGTTTCCAATGCGGAGGTTAGATATGGACCTGAGGAATCGACTGAGACCATTGTTTTTGCAATTGGAGCAACCGTTAAGGGCGTTTTGAGGCGCCCCATCCATTGAGAACCTGTTATGGTCTCAAGGATGCAAGGCACGCGTAAGGTTGCCAATGCGGAGGTTAGATATGGACCCGGGGAATCTACTGATACCATTATTTTTGCAATTGGAGCAACCGTTAAGGGCGTATTGAGGCGCCCCGTCCCTTGAGAACCTTTTATGGTCTCAATGATGTAAGGCACGCGTGAGGTTGCCAATGCGGAGGTTAGATATGGACCCGGGGAATCGACTGATACCATTATTTTTTTAATTGGAGCAACCCTTAACCCGCGCACTGCAGGGGCTTTGCGCCGAACACGAACTGCAGGGGGGGTTGATTTCCGCCCCCCCCCCCCCCCCCCCCCCTGAGCTCTCGAAAACTACGCAACGTAGCGAGAAGCGGAAAAGGCATTTGATAGCTTCATACATGTTCTATCGAAAGTATTTCAGTGTTTTTTTTAAGTCAGGTCAAAATTGAGGTCACCAGAGGTCATCAAAGGTCAAATTTTTCAGTTTTTTTTCCTGTTTTAGGACATCGCTCCAGAAATTCCCATATATCTCAGAAACGATGATAGTTAGAAACAAAAGGAAAAAAAGCAAACGCCAGCCAGTGATATTTGTAATCGCTGAGGTGTTCTCAGATTTGATCTCAGGTCAATATTTGAGGCTCCAGAGGTCAAAAAGAAAAAAAATCCGTTTTTTTGCTAAATCGTTTTTTGCTATTAACTTTTTACTTAATAAAGATAACGGAAAACTGTTTAAGCCATTGTGTTTATCTTGCCAAGGCACTTTGAATGATATGTATGGTGACCTTGTTAAGTCAACTTAACAATTTGACCTAAGGTCAAGGTCAAGTGGTGACCCAAGTAAGGCATGTTGCATATGGGAAGACGTGTCTCGACGAGACAAACACATTGATGTCTGTTTTACTTCTCTATCTTCATTATGTCGAGAGTTATTGACAAAAAAGTGATGGTGACCTCGTATGACCTCAAATGACCCAATAGGGGTCACTGAACAAAACTTACACTTGGATCATCAAGAATATCCTATAATAACATGATCCAGAAGTAATTTGACTAGTACCATGCATATCCTTGAAATAGGAAGCATTTGTATATTTCCCCATTGACTTATTATGGGGAGGTTACGAAATTGACCTGACCTTAGGTCACCGATATCAGAATTCCTAGTAAAACTAATTGTAAGTACTGATGCCCTCATGACATCCTGTAAGTTTCAACCTGATCGGTGACAAACTCTGGCTTTGGCACAACTGCAAACATTTTTGGTGGTGTGGTCACTTGACCTGGTCTGGTAACCTGACCTGAGATGACCCGAGCATATTTTTTTTCAAAGTGTGCGCAATTGATGTCCTAACAGGTGTATCAAAACCCGGCGGCGCGCAGCGCCGCCGTTTTTTCGCTATCTTTGAAAAACCTGAGGGGGGAGGGGCGGTAATCAACCCCCTGCAGTGCGCGGGTTAAAGGCGTTTTGAGGCGCCCCTTCCTTTGAGAACCTTTTATGGTCTCAAGGATATGAGGCACGCGTAAGGTTTCCAATGCGGAGGTTGGATATGGACCTGAGTAATCAACTGAGACCATTGTTTTTGCAATTGGAGCAACCGTTAAAGGAAAAGTTCACCTTCAACATGGGATTTTGAACTGAAATAGCAGTTTTGTAGCCCGTGTTGAGAAATCCTTATTTGCAACTTTTATTGGCTGAAAAGACTCTCCAGTCGAAGATATTTGACTTTTTGGCCAAGGAATGCGGCGCATATATGATATACCGTACCGTCTGAGAGTGCCAGCACTGGTCTGAGCATGCGCAGACCAAAAACGCACACCATAACATTAATAATGTACAACCTCCTGTCCTGAATTGGCGCGATGTAGGACCATTTTTGAAAAGAAAAGAAAAACTGTATTAAAAAATATAATAAAATCGTGTTCTGAAAATTTTCCGAAGGTGAACTATTTCCTTTAAGGGCGTTTTGAGGCGCCCCGTTCTTTGATAACCTTTTATGGTCTCAAGGATATAAGGCATGCGTAAGGTTGCCAATGCGGAGGTTAGATATGGACCCGAGGAATCGACTGAGACCATTATTTTCGCGATTAGAGCAACGCTGAAGGGCGTTTTGAGGCGCCCCGTCCTTTGAGAACATTTTATGGTTTCAAGGATATGAGGCACGCGTGAGGTTTCCAATGCGGAGGTTAGATATGGACCTGAGGAATCGACTGAGACCATTGTTTTTGCAATTGGAGCAACCTTTAAGGGCGTTTTGAGGCGGCCCGTCCTTTGATAACCTTTTATGGTCTCAAGGATATAAGCACGCGTGAGGTTGCCAATGCGGAGGTTAGATATGGACCCGGGGAATAGACTGAGACCATTATTTTTGCAATTGGGGCAACCTTTAAAGGCGTTTTGAGGCGCCGTCCTTTGAGAACCTTGTATGGTCTCAAGGATATCAGGCACGCGTGAAGTTTCCAATGCGGAGGTTAGATATGGACCTGAGGAATCGACTGAGACCATTGCTTTTGCAATTGGAGCAACCGTTAAGGGCGTTTTGAGGCGCCCGTCCTTTGAGCACCTTTTATGGTCTCAATGATATAAGGCACGCGTGAGGTTGCCAATGCGGAGGTTAGATATGGACCCGGGGAATCGACTGAGACCATTGTTTTTTGGAATTGGAGCAACCCTTAAATGCGTTTTGGGCGCCCCGTCCTTTGAGAACCTTTTATGGCCTCAAGGATATAAGGAACGCGTGAGGTTGCCAATGCGGAGGTTATATATGGACCTGAGGAATCGACTGAGACCATTGTGTTTGCAATTGGAGCAACCGTTAAAGGAAATAGTTCACCTTCGGAAATTTTTCAGAACACGATTTTATTATATTTTTTAATACAGTTTCTTTTTTTATTTTCAAAAATGGTCCTACATCGCGCCAATTCAGGACAGAAGGTCGTAAATTATTAATGTTATGGTGTGCGTTATTGGTCTGCGTATGCGCCCTGGTAGTGCTGGCACTCTCAGACGGTACGGTATATCATATATGCGCCGCATTCCTTCGCCAAAAAGTCAAATATCTTCGGCTGGAGAGTCTTTTCAGCCAAGACAAATTGCAGATAAGGATTTCTCAACACGGGCTACAAAACTTCTATTTCAGTTCAAAACCCCATGTTGAAGGTGAACTATTTCCTTTAAGGGCGTTTTGAGGCGCCTCGTCCTTTGAGAACATTTTATGGTTTCAAGGATATGAGGCACGCGTGAGGTTTCCAATGCAGAGGTTAGATATGGACCTGAGGAATCGGCTGAGACCATTGTTTTTGCAATTGGAGCAACCGTTAAGGGCGTTTTGAGGCGCCCCGTCCTTTGAGAACCTTTTATGGTCTCAAGGGTATAAGGCACGCGTGAGGTTGCCAATGCGAAGGTTAGATATGGCCCCGGGGAATCGACTGAGACCATTATTTTTGCAATTGGAGCAACCCTTAAAGGCGTTTTGAGGCGCCTTGTCCTTTGAGAACATTTTATGGTCTGAAATATATGAGGCACGCGTGATGTTTCCAATTAGGAGGTTAGATATGGACCTGAGGAATCGACTGAAACCATTGTTTTTGAAATTGGAGCAACCGTTAAGGGTGTTTTGAGGCGCCCCATCCTTTGATAACCTGTTATGGTCTCAAGGATATAAGGCACGCGGGAGGTTGCCAATGCGGAGGTTAGATATGGACCCGGGGAATCGACTGATACCATTATTTTTTGCAATTGGAGCAACCCTTAAGGGCGTTTTGAGGCGCCCCGTCCTTTGACCTTGAAAATGACCTTGAAGATGACCTTGAATGTCAAAATAAATGTTATTTTCGTGATCAGCGTGCCCCAATTGACCTGTAACCAGATTTTGAAGCGAATCGTTACTCGACGCTGAATTCGAATCCGAATCCGACGTTAGCTAACTTCACGGACATTATAAAAATCCGTGTTTTGTTAGAAATTAGAAGGGAATCAATATAGGACATATAGCAGGAAATGGGTTCTGAAAACGTCAATTGATATTTTCTAGATTTAATTAGAAATCTGGTAACATTGGGCCAGTGCTTGGAATTTTGGTTTCAATAGCATTTACATTAGGGACAGAGAAAATGTTGGGGCTGAGTAGGAATAGGTTAAAGCTACCTTGAATAGGTGTCACCATCACTTTTTGGTGGTACAAAACAAGTAAACCCCGTTTTGGTTTAATAAAATTACATATTTATTTCACAGAAAACCACCCAATGTCAAATTTGATGACATCATTGGTATCATTCCGCCGCATTACATGAGACAATGAGTGGCTAGAACAACTTGCAATTTATTGATACAAATGGCCATCATCAAATCTTTAGATTAAAATAATTTGAACATAAATTTCTAAATTTAGTAAGGACGCTAATATCAAGGATAAGATGACAGGGGCGTAGGAACTATGTTCAAGTTGGGGGGGGGGGGGGGGCAGGAGGCATTCTGAAGTCGATTCTTTCCATGCAACGCCCATAGGCGTAATGTTAAAATTCAAAATGTTGGGGGCGGCTGCCCCCCCCCCCCCTGTTCCTACGCCTATGCAAGATGAGGTGAACTGTTAGTAGTACCTTGGTCTACAAATTATACTAGCAGGTAAGCCACTCTCGCAGCATAGCTGACCAATGGTAGCCTTCAACGTCAGTGAAAGGCCGAACTGCTCTTGAGCGTTTTGTTTCATAAACAAGCGATAGCTATCTTCTTGTGCGCTTAGTACATTCGGTACTTTCTTCTTCGCGCCGATGTGGTGAAGGAGAGTCCCAGCCTCAAGGCCATTATAGGCCCAGCCTCGTGTTCGACTTTGTACTACCAGGGTACTATACTACATATATTCATAATATTCTCGCGGATCCGGGAATCTTCGCCCGTCTCTGAAGGCGCAGGCTGCAGCCGAAGTACCTGAGATTCAACCACCAAGGTAAGTTGAAGATGAATGGCACAAACAGCTCACGGTACTCAACAACTCTTGAATCAGTGATACAGTGTAATATCGGTTTATACAGCCTTGGTAATATCCAATGAATATGGTGTAATCTCTGAATATGACGAGCTGGACCAACAGAGGTCAAACAGACGATAAGTGGATAATCCCACAGCTTTTTAGATGTTACAAAACTGAACTGTTTGGTCACTACACATCTTCAAGACACTATTCTGTACTTATTGTTATTTACAATGTATCTTACCTAACAATGTTGGAACAAAAATATTTCTGGACAGTCACAACTTGCTCACCTGCCATGATCGTCAACAGACTACATATCTATGTAATCCAGTGTGTCTACTTGGAAAAATAAGGATCGCCCATGACTTCATTGGCACAAGGCAGCAACAAGGCACTCAGCACTGAGCCAGCAGACTTACAAATAATGCTCTGCTAACCTAACCTAACCTTGCCAACTCTGTGACGTCACAGCTGGGCCGCTGTGAATGCCTATACAATGGCTGTTCAGGGGAGGCTGCCTGAGGGCCTGGGAAAGTCCATCCATATTATGGTCACATGTTTTAAATGAAGGCTTCCTTCATATTCTTCTTGTTGTAAAGCAGTGGGTTGGGATCCCAAGAGAGATTATTTATGGTTTACTATAGCACGTTCACCATAAAAAAAGACATGTGACCTGGTCACATGTCTGACCATGAAGAGAAAAATCCTAGATGGAGGCCAATTCTGCCCCAGGCAGCCTCCCTGAATGGCCACCCCCAATTCTTGTTGTATCAAGCATCAAGGTCAGTTGTCAGTCAGCTGGTGTGTAAACAAAGTTTGGCAACAGGCGAGGTAACTGAAGCGGCAAGATGTTAATTATTACAGTTAGAATTAGTTATAGTGTAAAATGTCTTTGGGAAGACAACCATAGTTACTAAATTTGATATTTTCTATCGATTGGTATGTATATTATAAGGATTAACTAATAGCTAAGGGTGGGACCTCTGTCAGTACAGCCCCAACAGGGCGTATGAGCCCTCATCGTACATCAAGATCACAATCCAATCACAGCAATTTATTGTTGGGTTTTGGGTCGAAAAGCACCATCTTTCCCATCGTTGAAGTTCAAAGTCAGTTATGTTTGTTTTAGCAGACCTGTGTGTCAGTGTTATAAATATGTGTAAATATGTGTTGAAAATATGTCCATGTTGAAAATGTGTACAGTGTACTGTGTACAGAGTTGCAAGTATTTTGGGCATATTTATCAACATGGTGCAATTCAATATCAGGCTTCATCTCTTTCTTGTCCTGTAGGCTGTAATTATATTTCATTAAAATGTCTATTAAAATGCAATTTTGTTTTTGGCCGAAAGTGCCTGATTTTGATTGTTTTGACTATAGAGTAAATTACCTACCATATCAGCAGATGTGTGATCATGCAAGGCTGTTTTTTTTTTAGTCTGAATGTTTTTGAATGGATGGATTTCCGGGGTCAGGCCCTGCGCTAAGCATAGCTTGTTGCGCAGGTCCTGACCCAACCACCCGAGCAAGCAATTCCTGGCGTCCGGCAGAATTTAGAAGCGAAAGTTTTACGTGCCCGACATACCTGGACACGGTCCGCCCCGCCCTCTGGCGTCACTTGACCTTCCTTGTGTGCGACCGCTGCCACCGGCCACAGGTCATCCCGGTCAGGGGCAAATAGCGAGTGCCGAAGCGACTCGAACCCGGGCTGCCACTACCGGGTGAGGTCAGAAGTCTGTCGCTCTCCCAACTGAGCTACAGGGGCTGTTCAGTGTTCATGCTATTGGTGATGTTTTGGTGCTTTGGGGCATATTTACCACCAATAGAATGAAATGTATGTTTATTTGCAGGGATCCAGAGTCTGGTTAGCCAGCCTTTCTTGAATTTTAAAAAACTACCTTGCCCAGACTAAAAAAAAACACATATTTCAGTAATTGTTTACCAAATTTCAACTTTGCGGTCCAGTTCATCATTGTCTGGAGAAATTGGTAGGGCAAAAGTCCAATATTCTGACTTCATCCTGTCAGAATGCAGATGATACAGACACACAGTGCTTTAGTGTCAGTATTGCTTACATTCTGATACACTACACAGTGATCCAGCATGCAGTAGATGGCAAAGTGCTCCAGCATGCAGCAGTCAGCAAAGTGCTCTAGCATGCAGCAGTCAGCAACAGTGTTCCAGCAGGCAGCAGGCAGCAACAGTGCTCCAGCATGCAGCAGTCAGCAACAGTGTTCCAGCATTCAGCAGTCAGCAACAGTGCTCAGATGTTCAGCAACAGTGTTCCAGTGTTCAGAGGTCAGCAACAGTGCTCCAGCGTTTAGCATTCATCAACAGTGATCCAGCATTCAGAGGTCATCAACAGTGATCTAGTGTTCAGCAGTCAGCAACAGTGCTCCAGCGTTCAGCACCAGTGCTCCAGTGTTCAGCAACAGTGCCCAGCATTCAGCAACAGTGCTCCAGATTGCAGCAGTCAGCAACAGTGCGCCAGCATTCAGCAGTCAGCAACGGTGCTCCATTATTCAGCCGTCAGCAACAGTGCTCTAGCATTTAGAAACAGTGCTCCAGCATTCAGCAGTCAGCAACAGTGATGTAGCAATGTAGCATTTAGCAGTCCGCAACGGTGTTTCAGTGTGCAGGAACAGTGCTTCAGTGTTTAGCAACAGTGCTTCAGTGTTTAGCAACAGTGCTTCAGTGTTCAGCAACAGTGATTCAGTGTTCAGCAACAGTGTTCTAGTGTTAAGCGGTCAGCAACAGCGTCAGCAACAATGTTTCGCAGTGTCTCGCAACAGTGTCGCAGTGTTTCGAATGCCATTTGGGGGTATGAATGTCATTTGGATCAGGGACATTTTTATTATTACCGAGCAGACGCAAGGCTCGCGTCCCGCCAACTAAGGGGAATTCAAGTAAGGTGAAAATCGTACTTTTGAGCGACCTGACCATAGCTATGGTTTTCACAGGTTCATTTCTTCGCAACTGCTCGGTTGATCTTAACCCGCGCCGTGCGGGGGGGGCGTTTACAGCCCACTCTAAGGTTTTTCGAGGATAACGAAAAAAATGGCGGCGTGCAACGCCGCCGTTTTTGGCACAGCTGTTCGGGCATCAATTGCGCACATTATGTAAAAACAAATACCCCGGGTCATCTCAGGTCAGCTCACCAGACCAGGTCACGTGACCCCACCTCTAAAAATGTTTCCGATCTCACCACAGCCACAGTTTGTGTCCGATCAATTTCCTACTTACAGGATTTCATAAGGGCAATAGTACCTACAATACGTATATCTCGGATTTTTTTTTGTATATCGGTGACCTAAGGTCGGGTCAATTTCGTGACCTCCCCATTATAAGTCAATGGGGGAAATAATCAAATGCTTCCTATTCCGAGGATACAAATTATATCAGCCCAATTCCTTCTGGATAATGTTATCATAGGCCATTCTTGAAGTTCCAGGTGCAATTTTTGTTCAGTGACCCCTTACAGGGTCAGATGAGGTCACCCGAGGTCACAAACACCTTTTGCTAATAATTCTCGACAAAATCAGATAGAGAGGTAAAACTGGCACCAATGTGTTTGTCTTGTCTAGGCACGTCTCCCAATGTGCAACATGATCTAATTGGTTCACCACTTGACCTTGACCTGAGGTCAAATGTATAAGTTGACCTAACCTGGTCATCATGCATATATACGAAGCGCCTTGACGAGATAAACATGATGGCGTTAAAATTATTGCCCTATCTATGTTAGGTAAAACGATATTTGTGAAAACTGTTTTGCTAACAAATGTTTTAAAAAAAAAAATTTGATGAGCTAGCTGGGGCCTAAACTATTGACCTGAGCTAAAATCTGAGGGCATCTGGGCGATTGCATTTTTCAAGAGCTTTCCATTGTTTTGTTTCTGTTTGTTCCTAGCTATCATAGTTCCTGTGATATATGGGGATTTCTGGAGCGAAGTCCTAAAACTTGCAAATCTGACCCTTGATGACCTCTGGTGACCTCAATATTGACCTGATAAAAAATGCCTGAAATAGTTCCAAAATGCATTTTGACTAGCTTTCGAACGGTGTATTCGGTTTTTGTCTATGTCCCATAGAAGCCGAGTTAGAAGGGGCGTCGACCCCCCACCCCCGCCTCCGCCCGGCGGGTTAACCCGCCCCGTGCCGGTGCTCGGCGCCACCTTCGCCGTGCCGGGGGGAGGGGCGTTTCGACGCCCTCCTAACTCGGCTTCTATGGGACGTAGACAAAAACCAAAAACACC